>CAEGAE010005756.1:0-82262 GCA_903067095.1 Girardinus metallicus | reverse complement strand
CGTCTCTCACACACTGACACACACACACACATATATATATATATGTGTGTGTGTGTGTGTGTGTGTATTGTTTGTAGTCCTAAAACTTTGAGCTATTGCTGGAAAAGTGACAAGTCTGAGTGCTAAAAACTGCAACTCTCGTATTTTATGGCAAGTAACTACATCAACATTGTATATGTAGCTGACAGGAAGGGACTCTCAAATCAGGTACTCTGTGGTTTATGAAGAACATTACATTGCTCACTTCTGAAAAGAAGTTTATCCAGTCACTATTTTACTTCAAGTGGTTGTAGTAGTGCTGGTGGCATGGTATCTATCTACTTATACCACATTTCATCTGTTGAAAAAACTGTAAAAGACTAGAGATTGCTAACGAATTGAACTGCAGGGGTAAAACAGAAAATGATACAGTTTCAATTGTCTTACTGTAAAATGAAACATTCAAAATGGGACAAAATTATTTTGAAGAGTGTATTATTTTGGAATGGGAAAAGACAAGAACAAATAGTAGTCTGAAGAACATTTTGATTACTTTGCAACAGCAAATATTTTGTGGTATTTTTATTTTTGCAAAAATGTTCTCAGTTGGAATAACTCAGAACACTTTGACTAGGCCATTCTAACCCATGAAAATGCTTTGATATTGAGCATTCCATTAACACTCCGTCTGCATGGTTTTGGTCATTCTCCTGCCAGAAGGTGATCTCCTCTCCCAGTCTCACTTCTTTTGCAACCTCTAGCAAGAGAGAGTGAGAAACTCGGACCAATTTCTCACTTCTGCTGAACAGACGAATGCCCACTGCATGGTGCTGCCACTACTTTGTTTCACCTTGAGGATGGTGTGTTCAGGGTGTTGATGCGCAGTGTTTTCTGCCACACAGAATTTCCCATGCAGTCAAAAAGTGTAAAGTTTTCATCATCATCTGAAAGGATTGAAGAGCCTACAGTAATATGCCTGTCAAAAGATTCTCCCATATTAGCTGTGGATCTCTCCGGCTCCAAAGTGTTGGGCTTCAGTAGTAAAGGATTTTTTTTTTTGAGTCAAAAACCATTTGATATCATATTTTGACCTCATTGAGAGATGGTCTTACAACATTTTTAAACACTGTTTTGCACTTGAGTTGCTTGCAGGGATTCTTTGTCTGTCTGTTGTGGTTAGAGAAAGCGTTAAGTTTGTTTGATCCATTGCCCATCAGGAGGAGCACAATGAGCTCTTTATATCCAATGTGCATCAGATCTTTCTGCTACAGTTTGCACAGTTAATATGATTAAAGATTAAAACTCTTGCTTCCAGCATATTCTCAAAGTCTCTACAACATGCTCACATTGATAGGACAGATAAGGATGTCATTTACTCAGGTACTGATTGACACGTTGAGTATTTGCATCCATATTTAGAGATCATTTGAGCAAATCATTATCATTGTTTTATTACAAGACAATTGTGCACACATGTCAGTTGTTGATCAAAGAAAAAAAATCTGATGACCAGCTGCTTTTCTTTGATAGCCCATAAACTTTATTGCGGCGCTATTTTCTTGTTTGTAATGCCATCTGGCAATAAAGAGTGGAAGAAAGTAAAAATAATATTTGCAATTGCAGCTGCATAATGTTATTTACAACCATTTGCCAAATAGCCTCCCAACATGGCACTATTGGAGCTACAGATCTTCAAATGAATTCTCATCTCTCCTTTCAGGGCCGCGCTGCTTACTCCCTCACAGGCCAATTAGTTCTTTGTGTTTGCATGTAACAGGCATGCTAATTGGGTGCTACAGTGGCCCAAAAGCCGATTAAACATTTCTAGAAAAAAGCAAATATATTAATAAATAAAACATTCAGCCTCTCTTTGTCTCTCATTCACTTCACTGTGTTTGTCTTTCTAACCTTCCTCCAAGCTCTTCCTCTGCCTCACCATATCCCCACGGATGATAGCGCTCGTCTTCTATTCTTGCCATTTACATAAAGGTGTCTGTTGATGGATCCACATTCTTGGTTTCTGAGGATGAGTACTGGCAATGCTTCACCCCTGTATTGATGAAGAGGCACTTGAGTGCAGCTGTGCTAAAGATAAGCAACAAAAAACTTACAAAATCTCTTTTTCTGAAGTGTGTCTCTTCAGTCTTGAAAGGGTAACCTTGACAGCTCGAGTTTTGACCAAAGTGCTTGACAAAATGCTTTGCTTTCAAACATTTGTTTCTTTTCTGTCTCAGCTTTAAGAGCGCAGAAAATGACTTCAGTGTATGCTCCCCCAAAAGTGGGACGGGGGAAGATTGTGCAATGCGCGTATTATGTATCACTAAGCGCAAGCCATGGGGGCCATGGATCAGTGCATCCGTGTTGTTGACTTTCTCTCCCTTCATCACACCGCAAACATAGACTGTTTGCCTCGGTGCACATTGAAAATAAGAGACCAGCATTTTCACTTGTATTACTTCAAATCTAGACTGGCTCAGTTGGGAAGGAGAGTGACTATAACTGAGAAAACAAACAAACTAAAAGAAACCCCAGCAAAACAAAATAAAATTTAAGCTTTTGCGCCTTTACACAAACAGCGTTTTTACAATAAAAAACTTTATAGTGATTCAAAGAGAGTTTTTGTGAAAGCAAGTTAGAACCTTTGTTACTAAAACTGTAGAAAACTTTCCTTGGAAGTAAAGTTAGATTATAGATCTCAGACTTTCTAAATTTCAATGAGTAACGCTCAATCCATCATATAAAAATATATAACAAATTGCACAGAGGAAGGAGTCACTTTTGTAGAAGGAGACCAAAATGTAATTTTTGTTTCTTCATCAGGGACAGGGAGTCATGTCAGAGCTGACAAAAAAATGCGTGGAGTTAATTACAGGGGAATACTGGAAGAAACACTGCTTGAAGCTGCAAAAGGCTTGTGTAAGAATGGCCCAGTCAAAGTACAGGTTTAAACTAAATTGAGAATAACAACACTTGATTGATGCTCTCTAGCCAAACTAACTGAGCCTACGCAATTTTATTAAAAGTCACTGGACGAGCTTCAGCCTCTAGATATGCACCAGTGGTACAGATAAACTCCCCAAAGACCTGCAGATGCAATTGCAATGAAAAGTGAAACTGACTATAGGAGGCTGAACAAAAATGAATTTAACAGTTTGTTCATAATATTTATTTGTAAAATAGAATTAAACCATTAATCATATTCTTTCCACGGCCTGTTTGTTCTGATTTATCACAAAAAATCAGAACAATCTCAATAAAATACAAAATAATTCTACAAACTGATAAGGTTTTAGGAGTACTTTAAACTGTATTTAGCGTGACAATACCGACATCCAAACCTTTTAAATACAAATTCTGATTTGAATTATTATTTCTTTTCTTTATTGCAGATTCATGTTATCAGAGAACATAGTAATGTAACAATATTGAACAGGTCCACTCATAGACATATTTGATAGACTTTGTCCTTGATGGAGGTTTGTGAAGCCTCAGTTCTCCTTAGTCATTGACATCATGAGAGAAAAGTGAAAAGGGGTCTGTGTGTTGGACGCTGCATCTCCTTCAAGGCTGCTCTGCTCTACTCATCGTCAATTACGTCTATATCATTTTCTTTCAGCCGCTCGCTTTAGAAAAGAAATTAAAAAGGGCCATTGTTTTTCTTATCCCCTGTGGGCTGAGAGCTTTCACTATGCTACCGGCTTGTGCTTGGCCATCCTGCTGATTAGAGAGTGAATGGAATCACGATTGAGGGATGCACTCAGCATTGTCTTCCATTATTTGGTTGGTGGCTCTTAATTTCATACAAAAATTAATTTTCCCACATCTGATTTGATTTCTCAGCCCTGCATAAAGCATAGTATTGAGCCTGGGAGGTAAGGTGGCTGGACATCACAGAACTCCTGTCTGCTTTACTGCTGAATGTAGAGAAAGTGCAAACGTAGATGATTGTTTTAACCAGCCTATAAAGATTGTAGGCCAGAGACGCTGGATGGATGAAAAAGAGAAGTAGTATTTTTTAAAGACTGTGGGGATTCAGACCTTTGTTGTTCAGAGAATGACAAAAACCTGGGCTATTTTTGCCTCTTGATCTTGAATATCTTTTTATCAGAGGCTTTTGGAGGGATAGTTTATTTATGAAGTAAAACTCAAGAAAAGAGAAAGAGTTGTTAAAAATTTGTGTTAGTGACACTGATAACGTACCGAAATATGTTCTTTACAATGAAGAACTCGAAAGGTGAGGAGGACAGATAAAATGTCAGAGATCATCTGCTCATTAATATTCTTTCAACATCTTGCTTTAGTGTCCCCGTAAATAAATTATTTACATTTTGTTATGTAATGACAGAAAAGATTTTCACGACGTGTTTTTTTTTTTTGACAGACCAACATAAAGCAGTTTGGAATGAAATTTAATTTTAGGTCTAGGATTTGATTGGGCAACTTTAATCAAAGCCAGTACATTGTTGTCCTGTTACACATAACATTTTGTGTCCAGGTAAAAATGTTGGATTTTGTTCTAATCTGACAAAAGTATTTTCTTCCTAATGTTAGCGAAGTTCCCAATAGACATTATAGCCAATTATGATTCTGATTACTATGGGGATTCTTTTAACAATGTCTTTTTCATGACCCTTCCATGAATAAGAGACTATAGCAGCACTAGTTGTAGCTATTGATGTCTGTAGTTCTTCCTGGGTTCCTTAGATATTTTAGTTTCTTCTTGGATTAATGCTCACCTTGCCCAGGTGGTCAGTTAGCTCATGTTAGTTAGCTCATGTTTGGTAGCCTAAATCTGCTTTAAACTTCTGCACAACTTTATTGGTGATAGTCTGCTGTGTTCCTCAGTCTTCAATATGCTGTTTGGGCACTAATGTTTGTGCACAAACCCTTTGAGAACCTTCACAGAACAGCTGTATTCATCTATTAACTACGTAGGGGATTTTACTATGGAGACGAAGAGAGTTCAAATACATACTTTCATAAAACTTTTCAGATTTTAATCTATAGAACATTTTTTAAATAAATTTTGCTTTCCTTTCAGTTCAGAATTGCAGGATCTGTTTTTTTTTTTTTTTTGGGAAAAATATTCCCCTGAAAAACATTAAAGTTTGAGCCTGCAACAAGACAAAATGTCAAAAATGCAATGGATGAATACTTTTGTAAGGCACTGTAAAAAAAAAAAAAAAAAAAAAAAAAAAAAAAGTAACCTCAATAAATAATTCTGGAAAGCAAAAGAATCTTCTTTTAATGAGAGAATTTTCTCAAAAAATGTGTTGAAGGCTGAGCAGTTCTTTCACACACACCACCTCTGTTCAACATGTTCACTATCTCTCCCAGTGGCTGACAGGTGGAGTCGGACTCTGCCGTGCATGCTCTCCTGCACTAATTTATCCACTTCTTTGGCTGTAATGAGGCAGAACTGGTAAATGTGGGGACAGCATTGTTAACATTGCTGCTCCACTGGGAAAGAGGAGAAGGCTGATAAATAGTGGAGAAGGATGGAAATGAGGCCCTTGTGCTGTCACACCTTCAGAAATGATGCTCTGAGACTTTTACTCAGGCTGAACTGCTGTCTCATAGTGAAGCTGCTTGCTGAAAGAAAACGCCATTTCCTCAAGCAATTAGGCATCAAAGTTTTTCACTGCATCAAAACTGGTTGTTTGGCTGCAACAGTGAGAAAGAATAAAAACAACAAAAAAATGAATATTTGATTTTTTTTTTCTCCTGAAACTGATAAAAAAAAGTATAAATAGAGTTAATTAGCTCATATTTCCCTTAGAGTAAGATGATCAAGGACAGAGAGGAGTTCTGGTGTTAGTGAGAAGATGTCTCAGTCTAGTTTCACAGCATCAGAAACAAGTGTTGACAAGGCTCTGTAGTGGTAGCTCAACTGTAACCCAGCTCACTTCAGTTTTCTTCCAAATTCCTTTTCTTTTCCAATTTATTTCCTTCCCTCTTCCTTTGCAGTGGAGGAATGAGATAAACGGATGATGCATCCATAGATAGTTAGACCGTGAGAGCAGAAACATTCCTGCATAATTACCACTCAAGCATCAACCGGACAAACTTCTCCATCAGCGTGTCCAAAGGATTAACTGCACTTCGGTCCTCTTATCTCCCCTCTTTTCATTTAAGAAAGAAAATGACCTTGCGCTTGTTTACATGCTGATTAAAGACGGGAGGAAAGGGAGGAGACAGAAAGTCAAACAGCAATCAGAGGAGTTTGTTAAGCAGAAGTATTTTTGGATGCAGGCTCTCAGTGGATACAGTGAATTAGAGCCAGACTGTGTCACGATAAAAACACCCCTCCCTTATGTAGCAACTAACAAACTATGGGTGGGTTGGCAGAAAGAGGAAGGTGTGTGTGTTTGCACGTGTTTCTGAATGTGGCGTGTGATAAAAAAAAAAAAAATGCTTAGCGTGTGGGTGGTTCTATTGGTTAGTCTGCCTGTTTCATCGCTCTCAGAATAGCTCCTGTTCCTGGACTCCTATGAGTCAGTGCATCTACAGTATGATGCTATCTGTGTGTAATGGGCATAGGAGAGCTTTTTAACTCACATCTTGCAGGAAACTATTTGAATTTTAAACCTATAAAGTGAAAGGTATTTGTACAAAAACACTCTTGGATCTTTAAGAGGAAACTTTTCTCTTTACTTGCTTTGTTTCTCATGTCTACCTGTCACTGCAAAGAGATAGAACTGTAAACTATCCTAAACAAGTAGCACCAAAGTGGATTGTGTCTCTAACCTCAAAGCAGCGCTCCTCATGAGGTGTCTTTGTAACTGCTCGACTCCAGATTCTCTCTGTCTCATCTTTTGGCGCCAAGGAGCTATGGCTTCTAGCATTTCATGAAACTTTACCGTAAAGAAATACAGAGAACCCATGAAGTCTTAGCTTGTGAAATTTAATGCAACTTGTGATGAGGGAACATGAGCTACTAGTTTCATGCATGTTTTTGTAGGGAATCCTGTAGTGCTTCAAAGCCAGTTTCTAATTTAGAATTAAAATTTAGGAACTTAAAAGGAGAAACGCAGTACTTTGTATGTCCTTCAGCTAAAATAATGAGTTGACAATGCACTTAAAAGTAACCCACACTTTTAAATATGGAAGATATGGAAATATGACAGTTTGAAATGGATATCTGAATTGGCAAATCAACTATTTGACCTGGAGTTTCCTCTGAGACTTGGATGTTTAGTCCAGAAAAGTGGCATTTAACCGACTGATTTCTATGGACTTTTCTGTTCAATTATTTAACAAACAATCTATTTGTTTAAGCCACTTCTTTATCACATGTTCATCTTAGCATAAAACTATCATGTCATCAAAATTAAATAGGTCTAAAGATGTCTGCTTTTTATAAAGAAACCTTATATATATACATATATATATATATTATCATAGTAAATATGACAGAGCATTACCAGTGTGAAAATTAAAATTATCCCATTATGTCAAATAATGCCCTGCGACAGACTGGCGACCTGTCCAGGGTGTACCCCTCCTCAAGCCCGGAACGTTAGCTGGAGACAGGCACCAGCAGCCCTCCCTCCCGATGGATGGATGTCAAATAATTATACCAAGCAGAAACATGCATATAATAAAACAGAACTGGCTCAAACACAGCACCCTGTGATACTTAATGACTACCTATAGCATAGCATATGCTACTATTAACACCAGTGTATCTAATAGATACTATCTATCAGACAAGCATGACTTAAATCAGACTGGTGTTGTTCCTTGATTACTGTGAGTCACTGTAGCTCTGTAATAAGAGAATTATAGACACAAGTCAATTATCTGGTGCTACAACAATATTCATAATTAGCTTTATCACATCTGTTTACATGCTATGTTGAACTCTGAAAGTTGACCGAAACATGCAAGTTGTTACAGGGTAATTGCTTGCACACTTGATTAGTAACAATTAAATGACAAGGGAAAACGTTAGAAAGTGTGTCACACATTAACCATAGGTGAAGCAATGTTTGATTTCAGGGAAAACTTGATAACCATATTTTACATCATCATGTAGACCATCCTAAAAATTTAATTCACTGGGTACTAGGGAAGCACCTCCAAACACTGCAAGAATTCATAGAAAGCTCTTAGGGTCGTCCTAGCACTACCACCATCACTGTGAGACAATCCTTGACCCTTCCTCCTGAAGAGTGGAAGTTGGCAACCACAGTAAGGGAGCGACAGAAGGGACTGACTAAAGGTTTGTGACAACAAAAGCAAATAGTGTGATTTCACAGACATAGAGAAATATATAATATGTGTAGAAATTGTGTACATTAAATGTACCAAGATTTGTGAAAAACAATTCAGCTTTTAAAGGCAAGCAGCTGGAATCAATAATCTGGTTAAGATTAGCAAGTGATGAATAAAAAAATCCAGTGAATTTCTTTACTTCTGATTTTTCTTTATTCCTTGTCATTCATATCACATCTCTCACATACACACTGCAGTTATGTTTCTTTTGTTACCTCTGTAGATGAAGAAACAGTGATTCATGAAAACATGAAAAAGCTCTCAGGGAACCAGAGGTTTAACATTCTGAGTGTAGAGAATCTTATTCTTACCTGCAGATTTCTCTTCCTTTACACTATACTGCCCTAGATTTTTAGAGACTTTAAAAGGAAAATACTTAAAATAAATTAATTAATAGCTTTGACATGAACACTTACTGCAGGAGCTTGTGTTTATTTCCATTTCACCATTTTATGCTGGTGTTTATTACTTGCAGAATGATTTAAATAAATAAAATATTGAGTCTTTGTTACATGTTTTCCACTACTAATGGCAAGGAGTAATGATTTTACCCTTTGGCTGTTTTGACCAAGCAAACACCTTGGATATATTGATCAATATTCAGGCAGAAAACCTTTACCCAGTTATATAACAGCTGAATGACAATTAGCAGAAATCTGTAAACTATATAAACAAAGGTCAAATGTCTGTGGCCTAAGAGATTGTTCCGCCAATTAAAGAATTTGAAAATACAGCGATTATTAATTAAACAAATTATGATAAAAATAAAGAAAGGGATTTTGTTTTTCTTTTTTTTAATCAATTCTCTCAAACTCGTGATGCTGCTCTTTTAAGATTTTAGTGGTCTGCATGAGCTATCCATTCTGTGAAGATGAAGTCGAGAGGTTGTGTTTGCTGTGGATTTTGTGTAAAAATGGCCACAGAAAGGAGAGTGAGCAGTGTAGGAATCAAATGAACGCAAGGTGAAATGAGTTTCCGTTCAGTCGGTGCCGCCACAGCAGATGAAGACTCTGACAGACCTGTGTCTGAAATAGCACCAAGAACACCTTAGCTTTTGCTTATTAATGCAACACCTCTGTGGCTGTCTTCCATCACACAAACCGACTCAACAGTTACACAAGCAACACATACTAATGCAGTCCACACAGCTCATTCACCTTTTTACACAGTGCAATTATTTGCCAACATCTCGTCCAAAAACACACACACTCACCTATGCAGAGTCACACACACACTCACTCATTGTCAGATCAATATTGCATTACTGCATGTTCTCCTCTGAGACGGTGTAGTGATGGGTGTAGGCTGTGGTTAGAAACCATCTCTTGAGCGTGTGGAGTGGTCAGGCACAAGGGGCAGATCTGAGGAGGCTTCACAGTTCTGACAGGCAGTTTCACCCCTCGACTTCTTCCCTTTTGCTCCCTGGTTTCATCTGTGGCTCTGCCTATGATCATTAATAGAAATGTTAGATGTGAATGCTGCACATGTTCAGCCCCATTGTTCATCTTTGCATCTGTATTTGCTCAATAGCAATTATATAGGAACATCAACCCACTATGTTATTTAATTAAAGTGTTTACACATTTTATTTAAAAAAAAAAAAACTGGATTTTTGTTTGTACAAGAAAAGCAGCAACAAAATAAATCCCACATCATGCTCATGATCAGGACGACTTGTGTGTGCGTGGGTGTATGTGTGTTTGAGTATGGCTTATATTTATGTTTTTCCCATCTGGGATTTTGTGCTGCATGAAGCAGAGCAAGCAAAGTCCTTGGTGCCGACCGAAGCTCCAGCTTTTCCATCTAAGCTGTATCATTAAAACAGGCAGAGAGGCGAGGGAGACAGCCCCTCCACACCTCATAAAGTTGAGTGCCATACGAGGCGAAGTGCCACGCACCACTGCATTTACGGGCGAGTCTGACGTACTTTTTACACACCTTGTCCTCTCTCTCACTTTCATCGCTGTCTGTTTATGTGATATTACTCACATTCTGCAAGTCCTATTTTTTCTAGTTTGCTCAGTATTAAGTATTGACCGATACTTCAACTGCCTCCTTTTGCTCCCTCTGCTTTTTTTTCCCCCCCTCCGTCAAAATTTTCCAACAAGTAGCTGGAGCGTAACATTGAAAGGGTATAATCAATGGAAAAGCACCACTTAGGGAACCCATTTGATGCATACTGTAGGGCAGAGTTGATTCAAGGGTGTAGATTGAGTCAAGCCTCATTTCATATCCTCCCCAATTAGTCATCCAGCTTGTGCCCTCTCTAACCTCCTATTCTCAAGAAGCGCCAGCCTCTCGTTTCACTCTAAACTATGGATGAATTCATCTTTAAAAAAAAGATCTATGCCTTTTTTTGTGAGATGAATGTACGATTCATTTTTTTCCTTTCTTTGATTTCCTTTTATCTCGCTTCCTACCTGTTCTGGGATAAAACTAAAGCATTCGTCTACAAACTTGCATTATTTTTGCTTTCTCATTCACTCCCGTACCCAGTTCAACTTTTTCCTCCTGTCTGCCCATTTTCCTTTTTCTATAAATCTCTGCTTAAATCCCACTTAAATCAGCATCAGCAGCTGTCCTTAAAACTCCATTATCTACAATTACTCCAGCATTAGGGAGTCAGGGCACACCTGCCCCTACAAAAAAGTGTCTCTATCTAAAAACATTAGATTCATACTCAAAAGGGATTGGTTATTTTCATTTTTTTTAGTAGTGGTGGATTGGTCATCATTTTGCTGCTTGTAGATGATACATCTCGCAGTCTGAATGAATAATTTTAATTTGTGAGTGGGACGGTGTATGCTGCTATTAATATGATGTTCTAAAATAAAACACAATTTAACTAATTGCCATCAAAGTCACCTACTAATGTACAGTACACCTGCATGATGGCTCAGATTTCAGACAAGGATCATGCCTGAGAGGTTGGAGATAATTGTTAAAGCAGAGTTTGGTTTTAAAACTAAGTCCAGAGCTTGCTACATCTTTTTTGCCCCTGTTAAAAGATGCAAAAATCTTGTAAAAAAAAAAAACATTGAAAAAATCCTTGAGTTTACCATTTATCACAAGCTACGTGAGGGACTGAGTTCTGGTAAGATGAGGTCGAAACTGCAAGACACTCAGAACACTTTCTGCAGGGCAACTGATGTGAAAATAGATGGGGCTAAAAATTGAGAGATACAGACAGAAAAAGATTTTAAAAGTAGGAAGTTGGAGTATTTTCATGTATTCAGAGTCAACAGGTAAAGCCAACTGAATACCCTTGATGAGCTAACGGTTGGTACTCACAGAGTTTCTCCATCCAGTCTTCCTGAGCTTGAGTTATTTTCCAAAGAATGGGAAGAAATGTCTCCACTATCCAAAAAAGACTTGCAGCCACATCAAAATGTGGTCTGCAAAATATTGTGACAGGAGAGCTAAACACAAAGATATCACACTTCCTAGAATTTCATTGGTATATAATTCTTAAACTTTCTATCTACTTCTTTTTATTTTACAATTACAATTTACGTCTGTCACGTAAAATGTCCAATTCAAAGTGCACAAATACTTTTTGAAATGCGCTGTATGCCTTGGATTTAGTTTAATTTTGTCTGAAAAGTAAAATATTCACCTCTACATGTTTGGTAATTCATGTTTGCGAAGGAGAAATACAATTCAGAACAAAAACTAAGCCAAAATTAGGTTTAGTTTTGACTTTTTTTTTATATTATGAACATTTCATGTTATTTGTTTTTTCACACTTGCAATAAATAAATAAGTGAAATATTCTGTGCACGTGTCTGCAGAAGACCTTAAAAGTAAACAGTGTACAATTCTGCAAAGAGGAAGATTTTTTCTGTCTTCATGCAGAACACTAGGCTGAATCACTGCTACTCTGTGGCTCTGGTCCCTCGAGGAAAGTTTAAATCAAAATTAAAGTTCCCCTTTGTTTGCGCTATGAGCTGGTACAAGAATAAATCTGTTAATTAGCTAAAACACACACAGAGTTCAAGCGGTCAAATCTGAAAATAAGACACATGGGCAGAGCAGATGCCTGGAGAGTAAGCCAAACGCGGACAAGCTTGCACAGAGGGCATTCATTAAGATACACTGGTGTTTATAGAGAAAGTTTGTGCTTCGAAATGATGTGTGTGAGTGTTAGATGTATATGTTCCTTGCCACAGAGGAGAACGGGACATGTACGAGTGGCTGGGTAAGGGGAGAAGGAGAACTGGGGTGAACTCAGCTGTAGATAGCCTGATCTGCTCTGATTGACAGTGATGGCAGATAAGGTGCTCGCAGAGAAGGAACAGAGAACAGAGCTGCAGACAAAGATAAGGGCCAAGATTAGCACCCTGTAACGTCACACGGAGAGAGGCAGAGTCCAGCAGAGAGGGAAAGATTGAGATGTTGATGCTGAAAGGTACTGGCTACCATGAAAATAACAGGTAAGAATAAAAGTATCTCAGTGAAGAGCCAGAGGGTGTGTGTGGGGGTGTATGTACGCGTGTGTCTGTATTCAATTGTTCATCAGACCGTGCACCAAGGTAGCATGCACACACCCTGTTGATGGAGGAGGGCAACTAATCAGCTCATAATCCAAGCGGCTGCTGTTTCCTGGGCAACAGTGGTGTACGCTCATGCATGGCAAACAGATACACTCGCTCCATTATTTCTGTCTCTCTTTATATGTTTCTTCTCCCATCTTTTTTTTTAGCTTTCCCCTTTCTTTCCTTTCCTGTCAACATAGCCTAATTTTCTTCTCTAATTTTGACATCCGGTTCTCTTTTAATGTTTTCTTCCCTCGTTTCTCTTTTATTCTTACACTTTTCTGTAAGAGTTAAAAGTCCCTTTTTTTGCAGCCGTTTCTAATTTTCTTATTCCTTGTCTCAAACCCATCAAAACAGCCCCACATGTCTTTCCCATTCATACTTTTTCCCATTTTACTGTAAGGAAATTGACAGTTCTTATTGTTTCATCTGTCTTTTCTTACATTAACTTTTTCCCCTTTCTTTGTACAATTTTGTTTTATATTACCTCACACCCTATCTCACCAAATTGTCTCCCTCCCATGTAAACACAGACACCACATTTCTCTTCTTGTGGCAATTTCCACATTTTTAATTTAATTTTCTCTCCCTCCTTTTCTTTTCATTCTGTTTCTCTCTCCACCCCTTTTCCAGAAAACAGTCTTTGTTTTTACCCCCCTTCGTCTCTGCATGCCATGGGGTCCGGGGCTGGTGTATTTGGGCATGGATGTTGAAGGCCTTGATGATCACTCTCCAGGAGATGATTATTTGGTCAGGGCCGGGCAGCCTCCTCTCTTGCCCTGCACGGCTGGAGCGCGGTGTCGACTATGTGTGTCCGTGTGTGTGTGTGCATGCATCACAATTTAGTCTGTGCAGATATGAGATTATTATTTTTTGTGCGTCTTTGTGTTTTTTCTTGACCCGTTTATTTAGACGGCTAATAAATATGCATGGTGTATGGCTTGCGTTATGTGAAACTGGAACTTTTTTGTGAAAGCAAATATATTAATGCAAAAAGAACAGAATAATCAAGGACCATCAATTATTCATTCCATAAAACTATGAAATAAAACATATTTAATACATAAAATATTCATGTTTTCGCTAAAGCTTGGTGTTAGTTTTTCAGTTTCTTGTGTGCATGAGAGTGTAATGTAGGTTTGTCACCTCTTGTACTCGTTAACTTAATCCTTCTTCACCCTTTCTTTCTGAACCTTTACACTTTCTAAGAGGAGGATGTGAAATGCCCTCACAGATTTAGATATTTTTATGTCACACTAACTCATCTGAAGTGTTCTGGTATTTAATGTTTGATATCACTGTCAATAATTATTGATTAACACCAAAAATGGCAAAACAAAAATCAAATATTTCTTTATGTAAAGCATTTTAGAAACTAGCAACTCATATAATTAATGTTAAAGGTGTGCCAAATTCTTTTCAGGCAGTCTAAAAAAGGTACAGGAACACCCGCCGTTTGTAATTTGTTCTCTTGTGATGTATTGTAATTTACACGTATTTTCAGTGAGATTAGTCATCAGTAGACCTGAAGAACATTTGAAGGTTGGTATATTTATAAAAATCTGCTGTTTTTGTACAGTTTCGTTGTATATTATATGTTGGTGTAATGGCAATGCAGTACAAACTTAAACATATTAGTTTTTTTCAGTGGGGTTTGCTTTGAATTTATTTTTGTTCTTGTTCAACAGGTGTAAAAATAATGTAAGCTTCAGGAATGATAATCCGTCATCACACAACAAATTTGAGTATAATTTGACTTTATACTAAAATTATAATTTGAGTATAAATTATACCGTAGGTCAAAAATGTTTACATAATAAAAAGTTACAATATGTAAAAATTATCATGCTTTTTAAAGGAGTACCATTTTTCAATGTAATATATGAAATACCTCCTGGCTGAGATGCCACAATAAAAGGGTGAGGGGGAGTGCTAGTGACCCTTGGAAGTGGGATTCAGTCAGTCTGAGAGTGACACTTGTATTTTCAAAGATCTAAAGTCTACCGATCTTTTTTTTTGTCTCAGCAAATGTCACTTTTTCCGTCCGTTTTTCTCACTTTCTTGACCTCCTCTTTTCTTTATCTCATCTTTTGTGTCTCTTCAAACTACCTGACCCCATCTTCTGTGCAAACACAGATGCCCAGAGCCTTTGGCATTTTCACTAGCTGCTATATTTTTTCTTGAGCCGGCTGTCTGGTTAGTCTGGTGTAAATGTGAAAAAGGCGTCGGCTGTGGCGTTTCACCCAAATTACCCTCTCCCTCGTTCTCCGTCTTTCTCTTGCACATTGCTGCTCATCGCTTTTTCGCCTAGGAACACAAGCAGAGATGGGGCTTCGCCTCTATGCCACAGAGAGACAATCGATTGCTTTCATAAAATAAAATGGTGGACATGAAAGGAGCTTGATAAATGGAAGGCTATTTGGCCCTAATTGCAACCCTTTAAAATGTCTTGGTGATGATTTGAACAGGCTTCGACTGAAGTTAGTGTGATCAAAGAAGAGAGAAAAAAAAGATTAAAACACACTGGCTGGCTGAGTCTTAACTGCACGTCTCCAACTCCTGACCCCACGTGGCCTCCAGCTCTGAGGAACGGCCGATATTCTGTGCTTTAGTACCAAATAAATCAAAGACTTTGCAGAACGATGTCTTATCGCGCCTTATGCTAGTTCCTGGATCATCTTGCAGTTAATCATCATCCTTCAACTGCAGCCTCATTATAGCTTTCGAATTCGTGATAAACACAGAAGGACGGAAGTCAAAGAAAATATGGAGGGCTGGGCACAGAGTGTTTATGATCAGCACACACACTCTCTTGGCATAAAATGTTGAAAAGAAAACGTCTAACTCTTATGCATAAAGTGTGGGCTGCAAACACACACGAGAACAAATGATAATAAAGATTGATGACAGTCAAACAAAAGTAAGAATCACTGCTAGAGGAACACATCAGTGTGTGTGCGTGGGCGTGCGCGCGTGTGTGTGTGTGTGTGTTGTGTTTGTGGTGATGGAGATAAATGGGGTTAGATCAGAGGGAGCCATTAGAACAATGGAACAGAGCAAAGAGGGGAGAGAATGGAGAAGACCATGCTGGTCAACCCGGCATCCCCTGAGCCGAGTCTGAGACGATGTTTAATCAGGCCTGTGAACCTTCGAGACCCGGGTCACCCCGGCACACTCATTAGACTTGATGGGAGCACTGTACCACGACAGATGAGTACAATCTTTACTCTGTTCATCCATCTCTAAAAACACACACACATATAATCACCTTGCTCACCTCCTTTGCCCCAAACGTCTCATTTCTCCACCTTGTTTTTGTGCACACATCATGCACTCAGCGGAAATGACTGTCTAAAATTGTATTTCCTCAGTGATTTTGCAGACACAATGTTTGTACTTTTGACTCTTGGCCTGATGACAGATGAGTCTAACGACTGATAAGTAGACAACAAGAGAATGACTTTTATTAATGGCAAAATGCCTGTAGGACCAAACAAGTACAACACTCCTAATGGATAATCATATTAATAGCAGTCACTTGTCTAAAAGCTTCATTTGTCATGTGCCAGCTTAAAAACATAGTGCTTTGGACAAGTATCTTTATCCCCAGAACTTTTTTTGCACTGTGACATTACAACTGTAAACTTAAGTGTGCATTTTTCAAGTCACAGTTATTGCAGTAAAAAGTTGGAGCTACAAACCATTGTTCTGATTATTTGTGAACAGCAAAGAAAAATAATTAGACACTACTATGTGTAGTTCTAACATAAGTAGTTCTAATATAACACAAACAATGCTTCTGCTTCTATTGAGATAAAATGTGAGCAAGTTAAAGAGGCACAGTTTATGACAGTAAAAACATTTAATCAAGATTGTCTGCCATCTGAAACTGAATATAAACAATCTTTGACTGAACAGGTTGAGGCCGAGGGAGTTGACAAGGGGTTAAATGGGGTTATTTTCCAAAGCTAAGCACACAGTTCTGTTTGCTTCCCTCTACTACAGCAATGACTGGAGATTTATTACAAGGCAAATGACAGCTCAGAGTATATGCCAGGGAGTTAATTATGTGCCAACCTATGAGAGGAGTTACATGACAAAATAGCTTTGGCATTGGCATTTTCACTCGAAGAAGAGGAAGAGAGACAAAAACAGAGAGAGAAAAATGTTTGCATCAGTTGGGAATATTCCACTACCATTTGCAAACAACCAGCGGTTATCTGGACACACATATACCCGAGCAAAAACACACCAGGCAGGTTGGTCTGCAGTACTCCTATTGCATCCGTTGTTACAAAGAAAGACAATAAGTATGATGCTGTGCTTTATTGCCTCTGTTCCTTTCCCTCCCTTCAGAACCCCAGCTGTTGGAAATATCCAAGCTGTTTATATCACCGCACTTCTTTTGCCGAATGTCAGTTATTGAAACTGGCAAGGGTGAGAAGTGTCGATATGAGACAATACACACTGTGTATACTCAGCATGCAATATGTAGAAACCTGGGTAAACATCCCAGAGCAAACAAGAGTTTTATTGTTGCTTTGCAAAAGGAAACTAACCTGAGCAAAAGGAAATAAGGGATAAAGCATTCTTTGAATTTCTTATACACTAAGAGCAAAGGCATGACAAGGAGATATCCTATAAATCCTGATTGTGACAACCATGTAAATATTTATGTTCACAAGTCAGACTGAGACTAACAGCAGAGGACATTGTGGCTGGGGGAATGGGAATGTTGTCTTACCCTGCTCAGCACGTTAACTCAATATTCATCTTCTTCGCTCGCTCTGTTTCTCCTGGTATCATCTGTGCTGCAGACCACACATGTATATTCATTACTGACCTCCGACTGTCTCTACGGTGGAAGCCATGAGCCCTCTAGGCTGGTGTGACGGCACCATGAAGCTTGTTATAGGCGCACAGTGGTGGCTACATGAGACATTTTGTGTGCTGCAAAAATGAGAGGTAATGAATGTAGATGTGAGTCGGAGCCGTCCGGAGGAGCCATTTGAATGTGTATGCCTTGGTGGCATTTCTTCAAGCCAACTAACTTGTGACATAGGTGGATGGAGGAGGGAGGTGGCAACATGGGGAAAAGCATAACTCCCAAGAGAATTTTGGCACTCACTACGCCAACATCTGCAGGAGACTCATTTTTTGAAACTTGGAGAAGTCCTGTTTTTTTTCTTAGCAGTTGCATTAGCTTGGTAGAGGTGTTTCATCTGTTTAAGCAGATGAAATAGCAGCTAATAAAAACGGCTAAGCACTTGAGTGCTGCACATATTCGAAAGGTATTAGTTGAATTTTAATACATCAATGTAATCATCTGTTTCCCCAGATTAACTGCAAACTCAATTTTGAAGGCTTACCTAAACATTTGTCTGAATTTTTTTGTTGGAACTGATCTGAAGGCAAAGCAAAAAGTAGAAAATCCTGTTATATTTGAGTCAAAATTTAAACTTCTCATCATGCATCAGAAGGTTTTGTCCTTCAGGTAAAATCTCTAACTTTTACTGGACTTATATTTAGCGATTGCATTCGGGGTTATTTGCAACTCCCAATAAAGCAGCCTAATCACATCAATTGGGTTTTCTCTAGATACAGTGATACACAAAATTCAGGGAAAAATTATTTAGCAGGATTATCACTCTCAATTCCCCACTAATACTTCAAGATCAGAGGTGACCTGGCTTTCTGTTCTGAAATACTCTTCTAACTAATTCTGACATATTTTCCATGGTTTCTTATCTTACATTTAGATCTATGCTGTTTTCAAAAGTGACCTTTTCAGTAGACAGGTGGGAATGTGTTTTTTGAGGAAGTAGCTGTATTTTTTTTTTTTATCTCCAGCAAGATACTTCATAAACATTATTATCTATTTTAACCATTACCTCTGTACATAAACGTGCATTCATGTCTAAACTTTTCGTAGCCATGAGTCACTGATGAAGGAAGCTTTATCTAGGAGTCAAGTAACAAGTGATAAACATCATTACGGATACTAACATTAAAACAACATTGGTTGCCACATGGCCTCAATAATAAAAGTGTCAGGCAGTCCTATGAATTCTGAAACAAACTCATGAGAGTTTTAAACATCTATTCTTGTCTAATTTCCTGTAGTAGCCAGTTGTTCTTGAGTGTTGAGGCCAATTTCTACATAAGAAAAAACAAATATCCTATTTGTTATATAAAAAAGCAGTATAGCTAACGACATTTTTATTAGTGTCTTTGCATAATTAGTAATATTAAATAAATTAACCTAGTCTATGTACTGCTCTCTGTGTAAGATTGTTGCTGAGATTAAGTAAAAACATACAGTTAAAGCACATGAGGAGGCTACTATCGCTTTGTTCATTGCCTCTGGAATGTCTTAAAAGTTAATGTTAAATTTTATAGATTTCTGATAGCTCTATTTTTGGTCCATGTAGACAAAAAATATTCTTGTTTGTGGGTATATGTAAGAGTTCTTGAATGCCAGTGCAGGAATTTCAAGAAAAATGCTAAAAGTGTGGATGGTGTGGGGTGGAAAATACGAGCAAGTGTTTGTGTGAAAGAAAACGTGAGTGCGTGTTTGTGTTGGAGATGAGGGGACTGTTTGGGCCGCTGGGAGACAGGGGGTCTAACGAGGATGTATGACTGTTTCAGCATCCATCTGCAGACATTTTTCTTCTGTCATTCACTCCTGCTGTCTGCCCACAAAACACCTCATCCCACATGGCAATAAAATACACACACCTATATACACACCCTCCCACAACAGGCCTCCTTTAGCCATTATGTCCAATATTACGGCATTCTTGCAGATCTAAAAAAAATATCTGAGGCGTGTTTGGAATCCAGAGCTGCAGAGGCTTGAGAATTGTTTTAATCCTTTAAAGGAGATGAGAACTATTTTAAGACAGTATGGGTATGGATCTGACTTCCATTTCATTCTTTTGGAAAGAAATGACACAAAATCAAACTTGCTCTCTCTTAACCACCTGGCCTAAATCCTATAGAAGATCTGAGAGACTAGCTGAGGATAAGAGAGCATAGGTGAAGTACCAGTATCCTCTGTATTCCAAATTTGTGAAAGGAATTGGATAATGCGCTTTGTCAGCATGGGTACAAATAATTATTCTAAAAGGAATTTTATAAAAACCAACAATTTATACATAAAGAACCTTTTTCACACTAATGTATGACCAAATTAAAGCCTCAGTTTGTCTAAAAGTTTTATTGACATCGATGAACTTGTTCTCTGACTTTTTTGAACTTCTTTATCTGAATTCCCAACAAATTTGTCTGCTTCTGTACATAATAGAAACAGAATAAAATTCCCACCCAGCTTTGGGCTGACTAAGTATCTGAGTAGCAGATGTGGTTTCAAGAATCTGAAGTCTGATAGAATGTGAGTAGCAGGTGTTTGTATTTCTTATTGCCTTTTCCTTTTCAGGAAAGCTTTAAGGAGGGTATATGGGTGTGTTCTGTTTTTGCTTTCGTTTTGGGGGTCTCTTGATAGCCCTGATAGTGGAAACCTCCAGAAATGATGTGATTGTGGGGTGGAGGAATTGCTCTAGTGATGGTGGTTACATTTAAATACCCATATTTAACTGTTGATGTGGCATTTGGTTGGGATGTCAAAATCTAATCTTCCTCTTAAGAAACACAGACACAGGTGAGTTAAGATCCAAATTGATGTGACTAATTTTGACATTTCACCTGCACTTTGCTAATGAATATTAATATGTATCATAAATAGTACTTAAGGCAAACAATTAAACAAGGATTGTTCTATAGCAGTCAAAAGATTTTTTTAAAATGAAGCATCTTTTGGTCATTTGTGTTCATAATGTCCAATGTCATAACATAGATGTAAATAATCCAAGTATTTCTGGATTCAAAATGTTGCAAAATTAAATAATAAATAAATTTGTAATCTCCACATATGATCTTGATATGATTTAAAAGTCTTTCTTGTTTGTTTTGCTACTTGAGATGGAATTGTTTGTTTTCATAGCCATGTTTTCACAAAATTTTGTTAACATGTGCTCATTTTTGTTTGAATAGTGCTGATGAATACAACAGTTGACAATCCAATTTATCCTATATTTGATGTTGTGAGGGCTGCTAAATGTTAAGTTGAAGTAACAGTCCAGTGTTGGTATTCTTGCATTGTAAGATTACAAGAGGAATGGCTTTATCTTCAGCAGTGTTGTTATTAAAGGATGATTCTTGTCTATATACAACTTGCAGAGGTGAAGTTCTGTTTGATCTGATCCATGTCATAATGGGAGTGAGTCCAATTAAAGAGCAATTTAGGCTGGTCACTCTGTTTTTATTGGATATAAGAGTAGTCATACCTAAATAGGGACTATACCAAAGATGCCTTCAAACATATAAGTCATATAAGAGTAAACCTCATACCCAGTAAGTTATGCAGTTTTCTGGTCAGTCTACCGATACCTCATAGATGACAGAGACCTCTGCCTTGTCTCAGAGTCAGTGTAAAATTTATTTTGTGCATCAAATCCATAAATGTGCAAATATTATGCTTTTAAGATGGCATTAGCCCATAAAATTTTATTGATCTTTAAGGTACTTCAAAGGGTAAACAGCAAACATTCAAATAATTACTTAAAGCTATATATTTGTTTACTTGGTGTAAAGACTTGAGTCTAACCCACCGTGTGGATCTACTTTGAGTGTATATTACCTGTTGTAAAGTAGCCTAACATGACTTTTGTTAGAAAATGATGTGATATAAATAAGCTCAATTGGTGCCATTGTCAAAAAATGACATTTGGTGCATTGTTTCTTATATTGTTTCTTTAGTTTACATTTTTTGTCATGCAAAGCTTTCTGTTTCTGAATTGGGACAGATGTATCATAATAATTCGTCAGTGCAGAGCAGATGTGCCAAAATTGCTTGGAACCATTCAGATCTCAGTTTCCAAACAAGATATTAATACAAATTCTAAATAAGCATCCAGTTATTTGGCATTTTTAGATAGGAACAGTTCTTGGCAAATCATCTTTGCGCCACATTTTTCCTTAAAATTAACTTTAAAAATAAAATAGAACACATTTCAAACCATGTGAGTCAAACCTGTCCGTATTTGAACAATTTTAGGATGCTTAGACTGAATGAACTGATTCAAACTAATTTAGTCAATGAGTAGATGTTTTTAAATGTAGTGTAGACTGATTTGAAAAAGTGAAACAAAGGACATTGAGTCTCATGATAAGTGTAACAGTTGAGTAAAGCTCATTTCCTGATTTAGTTCCTCAAGATAAGCTGTTTTCATGCACTTTCATTTTGCCTTCCTGGCACCATTGCAAACACAAATTGACAGACTATTACCATGTAAACAGAAATTACACAGACAGCAAATTGGGTGATGTGTTTGCTCTGTGCAGCTTTATAGATTTGGTTTGCATATCCCAACTATAATTTCAGAGCAAAGTTTATGAAGATTTGTTTTTCTCAGCTAAAATAGAATAAAAATTGCATACATTTATATAAAGTATATTTGGTACCTATTCAGAGGTTGCTTATAAAATCATCCTTGGTTAGTTATTGGTGTAAGTGCATGCATAGAAGGATCATTTTAATCACCCACTTTCTCTGCATGCATTGTTAACATTAACAACTTGGGTTCACAAAGTGTGCTTTTCTAATATATACAGCACATCACTGAATACACAGCACTGCACATATGCAAAGGATTCTTCTTTGAAGGTGTCTTCAAAAAAGTGTTCATTGTGTATGTGCACCCAAAATGCCACTTAGAAATGGAGAGGATTATAGAAAACCCTTGTAGTTGTTTACCTGTTCCTTTGTTATAGCAGAAAATATCAGCAAATTAAATTTCACAGTCTGCGCTTAAACCTCAACTAATCCAAATATTGAGCCGGCGAGTGCATTTTAATTAAAGTACAGGGATCACAGTACAGAACTCTGACGATTCAGGTGAAAGGTAAAAATCACACCAAGAGACAGCAACATCCACATCAAACAATGTCCTTCAAGTCAATAAACAGCAAGACAGGCTTATTTGCATGTTCTATGCCAACACAATTGTTGTTTTTGTTGTTTGCAGAGAGCAACGCCACTCGGCACATTCTGCACCTCTCATTAGTCATAATAATGCAAGTTACACCATTTTATTACTCGCCATCATAGTGTATGGTTAAATACAGATATCAAAGCACTGAAGACTAACTGGCTAGCCCAACACTTTTAACTCAGTTACAGCATGCTGCATGTTTTAATTGGCTGGCTCATTAAAAGAACATTTCGGAAACCAAACCGAACCAAACAGAAGATGTTTAAATTATGACGCATAAACCTATAAAAAGTTTTACTATTACCTTTACCCCTGGTAAATATCAATTTAAAATACAAACAAACATGCATACATTTCTACTATCTTCCTCACTGACTTTGGGAGAAATAAACCAAAGGCCACAAAAGGCCCAGTCGTTTTAACAGCTGTAATTATTGCCCTCATTCAGTGGCGGCTGGTCCACAGGGGGCGCTGTGGAACCGCTCTCTCTGATGCGGAGGGACGGGGATTCTAAAAATAATCTATAAACATTATTAAAACAATGTATTAGCCAGTTTTTCTTAATAGTGTGTGGCGATCTAATCTGAATTATTTACACAACCTTACCACCGATTAATTTAATAGTGAAAATTTCCCGACAGACTCCTGTCAGTTCTCTTCTTGTGTAGTTGCTAGGGTAAAATAAACATTTGGCCAATCAGCATCGCTGAATTTAATGTCTTTGGGAAGCTCTGAATTTCGCCCCTGCATGTAAGATGCGGGTAGGCCAGTAGGCGGCGGTAATACATGTCAAACGTTTCTTGTCTACTGCCAATAAAATCAAGAAGAAGAACGGGACGTGGGAAAGTTTTGGGTCTCTGTAGAGATATTTTTGATGATTTAGGCAAAGGAAATCGAGTGACAATGCAGAGCATTTCAAAGATGGCCGGTAAGCTACAGCTTTTGTTCTTCTGCTTTCTAATAAGTTTTAGCAATCATTTTACTTTGCTCTGTTTTTGTTGTTTACTTTTTCTGTTCATGAGCTGCTGTCATTTTGTTCTCTGCTGATAATCAGTTATGAATGTTGCTGTGTTTTTGATGCATATCTCTGGTTAGCATAATGTTAATGCTGGATAAATGTTCCTAAGATTTTTTTTTTTAATTGTAATGATAATGTTCTCCTGATGCCTTTTTGGGCTTGTGCTACTATTATAATGCTACTGTTTGGTTGATATCACAATGTTTGCTGGGTAAGATGGCCATTCTGATGTAATATTGTACAGGGAGGAGCTGAAATCCAGTTTGCTGACTCAGGTCTATGACCATTCATATCTACTATATTTGTTGAGCTCCTTGTTGCAAAGGGGGATTGCTTGTTGTTGTAGTTCCAGCAGAACAAGGTTAGGCCCTTCTCACTTCTTGGTAAATTGGAAGCCATTATTATTTCATCCTACACTGTTGTGCTTTAGCTGTTTTAGGTAGGAAGGCTTCTGTTGCCTGGTGTTATTAGTTTATTCTCTTCAGTTTGAAAATAATTTAGTCTGTTGTTTGTTCAAAGTTTGTCCCTGTATGTAAGATGCGTGTTAGCCAGTAGGCGGCGGTAATACATATCAAACGTTTCTTGCCTACTGCAAGAAACTTCTAAGATAGAGCTGGCGTGAATGCACCCTAAATGTAATCAAAAGTTTTCATTGTGATGTTAGGCAACAAAATAAAATATTATTTCTTTTAAGGCATGTACACATCTGTAGGGCATGTCAGTATTTCACTGTATATTGTTTAGGTTATATAACTCATCTTGATTAGCTTTTAAAATGAGTAGTGATTGTCTCACGGAGTCCAAAACAGAGCAGCAAGCATTTCCTTATTTTTTTTAAATGAAAAATAAACATTATGGAAGATGCAGTAACATTGACATAAGTCCATTATCACATTGTGCGTTGCTTGCCCCCATTGTGTGGTAGTAATACTGGATTTGTTTCCAGCTGTACCCCTTTGCCCCAAGCTGGGTGATGTCATTGTCACTGCTGTGCTCTGGGCACTCAAGTGTGGCAGGTCAGCATGTTGCCCCACTCTATTCCACCACTCTCTGCTTGTCTCATCTTTCCCTCTTCTCCAAATTTCTCTCTGATAGCTCCATTTAAACTGGGACCAATAAGGAAGGACACGTTGAAAAAAAATCAGGACAGAAGTCTTTCCTGAGGTCTCCACAGATGCCAAGTTGAATCAAATAAAATCTACATATAAGAAACATCACAGACAATAATGCAATATTTGCCACATGCTGTTAGTGCATTCACAATGACATATTCTTGCACAGTACAGAGGTACACACTCACAAACTGGAGTCTCTAAGCTTCTTGCGCCCCTGATGGGAGACAGTGCCTTGCTGGTAGTGGTGATAAAGCACTTCCTAGCTGTTCAGCCCAACCCTAACCTCCTGCCTGTGTGTCTTCCGGCGCCACAGACCCAAACTCCTGCTGGCAAAACCTATTGATCCTCACAGCCACACCCAAGACAAAACTTCTATCTTCCCTGTTCTCTCTCTGAGATAGAGCGAATTATATTGCCATGCTTTCTTTTGGTGTGTCACTGATGTTTCACTGATGCACATATAAAATGAGTTAAACACTTTTTGAGGGAGGGACAGGGATATGTCTGCACCCACCCAGTCTGATTGCGGTTTAAGGACTTTGTTAAATTGGCACTTAAGGATCTGGGAGCTCAGCTGGCTGGACCCATTTCAGTTGGAGTGGCCGCTGACGACTCCCAATTCTCTTAACCAATTATCTGTGCACTCATCTATGCGCAGCGGGGCCACTCCCATCACTTGACCAATCAGAAATGTGAGAGCCTGAGGTTAGTTACTATGGCAAATTAGTGCAGTATTTTAATAGAAAGTCAAATATAGTTCAGAGAGTGAACAAACTTTATCATATCTAAAATTGGCACAAGGGATAATAAAAAACAGTACCTTACAAAAGTGTTCATAGTCCTCAACTTCACATTTAATCATGTTACAGCCATAAGCCTCAGTGTATTTAAGAAGCTGTAATAATAAAATATGTATTTTGTAGTTACAAAATATGTGTTTTCTAGATTTTTATTTCCAGGTAGCCATATACAATACTTATGTAGTAGTACATAATTACATACATTTTCAACTGTACAGCATACAAGAAATGTTTTTAGAAAAACTAATACATCATTGAAAATGTAAACAAAAAGATAAAGAAAACTTAAAGTGTTGCATCAACCAGAATCTTCATACAAGTCCCATAGTTTGTTTTTTTAACCACAAGCTTATGTATTCTGCAATAATTAATCTGTGCAATAACATCCAAAATGAGAAATTTACTGTGGATTTGATATATGTTTATTAGTTGGAAATATAGCTGAATTTGATTACATGGAATTATAACTAGAATTGGATTGAAATGTAACTAAATTGGAATTTGTAGATTTGAACGGATTCATATTTATGGGTATGAATTTGTCCTGCTTTTCTGATAAAGTGCCTTGATATGACGTCTGCTGCGAATTAGCACTACATAAAAAAGTGCATGCAAGGATTTCTTTACATTTTAATGTTTAAAAATGTAAGATTTTCATTCAAGCTGTCTTCGTTTTCAAGAACAGCAAGATCCCATTCATTTTTAAATCTGTTCTCAGAATCAGTAATTGCAACCTTCCAAATGCTGCTCTCTTCAAAGATGTGAATCATCTTCTAGAACTGTATATTTCACTCTTTCAGAAGTGCTACATGCATTCAAAGAGATACAAGTGTGATAAGGAAGGGTGCCTTGTAAATATTTAATAATTTTTGTGACATTTGTTGGCTTGTCAACCAGCAGGATGTTTGGATAAGTATGGTGGAACACAGTCCTGGATTAGAGCTTTTGGCTAATATTGCAAGCATTTTCCTGTTTGACTGTGTGAATAAAGTGTCTCTTTTAAAACTAGCACTAGAGTTTATTACTAGATTTATAGTAATTTTAACATGAAAAGATCAAATAGTCCATCTTTAAACGATAGAAGCTTATAATAGTGACCTCTTTTGCACCTCTCTGGTCCTCGAGTCAAACTAGTTCCCTCCCTGTTCTGGTGGTTTTACCCTGTGCCCACCCACCTGCCTTTGAAAGATCTACCCTTAGATATGATTGCCCTGATCTTGACCTATTTCAAGCACTTCTGATGTCCTACTTCAAAAAAGAAGAAGAAAAAGAATCAAACAGTCTAGGGTTTATAACAGCTTGTTTCAGTTTAATATAAATCTTCTATATCACCTTTTACTCACTTATAGGATTAGAAAGCAGACTCCCCTATGCATGTTCTGGTAATATGTAGCAGTCCCATATTTAGTGGACTATCATGCAAATCCTGAAACACTGAGATGTTATTTCCATGTTAAACCTGGAGCATCCATTTTATCTCCGGCCCGGATTTAAAACTTCATCCGCTGGCAAGAGGGTTCTGTGAGTAGCAATAATTGAGGGAATATTGCCTGTCTTGAAGAGCGAGCCATGCTTTTACGTGAAGGCCCAGAAAGTCATTTCATTTTTCTGCCTATTATTTTTTTCTTTCGGTGTCTTCTTTTCCTTTTTTTTCCTCCCACCGTTTTTTTGAATCAAAGCGATGTTGAGCTAGTGCTTTGAGACTGGCAGATTGAGATGTGCAGTTGAGGGGCAGTAGGAGGAATGGGGGAGTTAAACCGAGGAGAGATGAGTAGGCCCGATGTGACTGAAGGAATTGCTTCCAAAGAAATGTGAGGGAAAAGAAAGGGGAAGGGAACATTGATGGGAGTCAGCAAGTGTCAGCATCTGAAAGGTCAAGGGTGTTATATACAATATATCAGACTTGTGTAAGTTTCATTGTCCATGTAAGAAGTTTTGTGACTCTGTCCTCACCTGATGACTCACGCTCTGCTTTTAACCCTTCCTATTAAGTCTTCCTGCCTTTTCCTTCTCCCTGCCTCACTGATTATGCTGACAGTAATTTGACAGCCACCAGGTTGACAGACTTGAAGGCAGCAGGGTAAGCGATTGTCAGGCATGGTGTTGTTGGGCAGCTGCTGACTGGCTGAAGAGCTGCCAGTGAGATTGGGAAGCAGCGAGTGGTCAGGGGATTGATGGGGAGGCGAGGGAGAGCTGTCGCCACGGTGATGCGATGGAGTGGGATAGACGGTCCGTGAGAAAGTCAGAGGAGGTTGGCGGGTAATGTAACCTCAGCTCAGCCTAAGACATCCAAGCACAACCAAATTGGTCTTGTCTGCTCCAGGAAGGGAGAAAAAAGCCTGATTGTTACAAGAATGTGCCAACTCTATGATTACCACACAGTCATCTCCTACTGGCTGGAGTAAGACAGCTTTCGTAGAGTTCTCGTAATGTAAATATTTCCCCCCGTAGGTTAACTGTATTATTTGTCCCAAAGAGTGAAGACCATTTGCAGTGCACTTTTGATTTATTCACACCCTTTCAACTGCTGGTGTTGGTCACAGGGCAACTGTGGCTCCAATGTAGCTTGCCACCATCAGCACGTGGATGTGTGCATGAATGGGTGAATGACTGAATGTAGTAGGGCTGTAACAATTCCTCAAATGATTTGAGTACCTCGATTATTAAAATTCCTTGGGGAAAATCATCTGCCTCAAAGCTTTGTTAAATTATGTTTTGTTATTTAGTGCATCGTGTTCCGGCCGGGTGATTAATTATGTTGTGCAATGCTCTCACTTCCGCCTCTGAGTTGTTGCTAAGTGCTTAGTGCTAGCAGCCTACCACCCAATTTTTAAGTTCCTTCCGGGGGGATTTTATTGATTGATGACAATGTCCAGGTTTTTATCATTTTTCGGGAGACCAATGAGCATCCTTAAAGTGACTGGCGCAATACCTGGAGTACGATAGCTTTTCTCGTCCTGGGCATACACACATATCTGATGCCAATCTTATTGGACTTCATATTCTAAACTTGAATAATACAAACGTGCATTCTAAATCCTCGCTAACCAGTCTTTGCATCTACCCAGGAGGGGTCACTTCGCAGCCTGTGTATGCAACTTATGTCTTCTTTCCTTCACACTGCGCAAGCATGCGGCAACAAATCCTAAGCAATGTGGTGAGGAACTTTAACAGCCAGCGTGAATGGGGAAGTTTGCATGTTGCGACTGAGAAATATCTCAGGGGTCAAGCACATCCAACTCCTTCGGGGTGACCCTGGGTCGATCACCCCAAAGGAGTTCAGTTTACATAGTTTACACATTAAGCAATACACAGTAAGCCTAACAAATCATCTGGATTGGCTGCAAATGTTTCGTTTTAGGTATAAATGCTACTATGTGATCTGGCAAAATAAAAAAATAATGATCTGGTAATAAATTCACCTAACTGCATTGTGCATAAGCATACACAATGCAGCACGTATTCAGTCAAAATTGAAAAACCTGCAATCAATAAAACAATAGTAAGGGTCTCAGTACCCTAAATTATACATAAGTCAAGTAATTCTGCCTATATCATATAATATCAACAAAAAAGGAAACATTCATTCAAAGTCAAATGCAGGTTGCATCAAAATAAACAATCCTGAGTCACTAAATGAAAACTTCTTGAGAGCACTGCTAGCTGCTTTGTGCTGGCTCTGATTGGTTGTTTCTGACCAACCTGAGTAATTCTGCAGAACACAGTGAGGAGGCAAAGGAGATAATTTTTTTTCAGAGATTATCTGAATTATGTTAGGACATAGCAAAAGTTTTAATACATATGAAAAATCTTTTTTTTTTTGTTTAAATTGCATGCAGTAGCTTTAAGCAAACGTTCGGTGTGAGAGTTCTCTACGGGGTGGAGGTTGAGCGGCGTCTGTGACATATTACCACCAGTAGCGTTTAGCCGCAGTCCAACCTCAAGAGCAGAACCAGCATCTTTCCCCCTGCTAGCTTGTTGACTTTAATAATTTTTGGATTATTTGCTTAGCTTTCTGACTGTCATGCTTTTCCGAGTGGGTGTTTGTAGCTGTACGCTGCTTTACCTGCTCTCTGATCGCACCGGATGTCTTTTTTTTTTGTCTTCAGTGAGTGTTGTTATAGCCATAGTCCTTCAAGTACTTGTTTTTTAAATGTCATATTAGACTCGTGTTGATGCAATTTGATACAATTTGATGCAATTTGATGTGCTTAACCCCTGAGATATTTCTCAGTTGCAACATGCAAACTTCCCCATTCATGCTGGCTGTTAAAGTTCCTCACCACATTCCTTAGGATTTGTTGCCGCGTGCTTGCGCAGTGTGAAGGAAAGAAGACATAAGTTGCATACACAGGCTGCGAAGTGAGATACAGGTGATCGGTTTTTGTGAACAGCAACACGAGACAGTGATCGACGATCACCAATCATACACTTTTTCATGGAAATCGGATGATTACGATCAGTGGCCGATCAATTGGCACACCTCTTATTAAAAGCCTTTATAGTTTTGAATAGTATGCATGAACAATGTATGTTCATTAGTGCTAATTTCTTTCTTTCATACTGATAAAAAGAATCATCCATCTTTTCATTGCCTAATTTTGGTTCATAATGTTGTTGGCTGGGAGGCAGCTTTTGTTCTTTAGGTCTTGTATTCATGAAAACGAGTAGGGTATTATGCAGGTCACACAATTCATGGAAACAACCCAAAATATAACATGAAAGGATAATGAAAAAAATAAAAAAATGGTTATGTGTTTTTTTTATCTATCATCAGCAATAACCTAGTACTGCTGTACCTGTGGACACATCAGAGGGGTTTATGGGATCTTTATTCCTGATTGCACCCTTGTGAGCTGACAACGGCATAAATCTCCGTGGTGCTTTAAGCAGCAGCATATGCAGCTATGAATTGCTTAGTGAGGTTGTTACACTGGAAAGAGAGAGGAGAAAAAAAATCTTCCCTACATAAGTTCAGACTATGTGCTCCTCGAGAGAATTCCCTCCAGCCTCCACACTGCACAAAATGTCTACATGAAATATTACTAAAATGCACTTGAGCATTAAATCTTATTGTTGTAAACATATTGAATTGTTGGGTGGCATAATTTTAAACATTAAGAAAAACAACGCTCCAAGGTTTTTTACTTTGTTAAAACTGATAGACATATCATGATTAGACTGATTATTAAATTCACATTGAGGCAATTTTATTTTCTCCTGCTAGTAGAGAAGCAAAGTTTGGAAAGCCTCAGCAGAATTACTTTCTTATTTATAGACGCAACTTTAGTATGAGTGTTTTGAATTTGTATTTGTCATAAACTTTTATGAAGACAATATTTATCCATTTTTGGTGGTTGTGTCATGATTATTTTTCTGTAGAAGCTCTGATCATTCATAACATCATTACCACCTGCCTAGTAATGGCTAGTTAGTGTGAATGCTATAGGCATTCACACTATTGAGTTCCTCTTTTCTGGTTGCTTCGTAAATTTCGCCACACTTCTTCTCTTGCATACTTTGTGCTAGTTTCACCATTCAACTTTTATACTATTCAGCATCCTCTCATAATGCCGGCTATATCTCTTGGTATTCATAACCTTCATACTTTTTATAATATTCAGCTTTTTATAAATTTTTCATCACATAGAAATGGGGAAAACCGCCCCATCCTGCTCCAGAATTGAGAATTACAATATAAAATGTCCGTTGTGTTTTACAGTGGATGTTTTAGGTCTTGCCTATTAATGGCAATGAATCATCCAGTTTCAGAGCTGTCATGGAGGACACAAGGTATTAGCCATTTTGAAGTTGGGCAGTCAAATGTGCTTTTCATTTTTAACCTGGACTTAAAAATGAATAGCACATTCAAATGTACAAGTTTGAAACACATGTAGAAACACATTTGAAAGCAACACATTTGTTATTAAACAATCAAGCTGCACGGACTTTGCACTGACTGCAGGATGATTTCTAGGTATTATCGGAGCAGAAGTTCAGTTGGTTGCCATGAGAAAATGGACATCACACAGAAATAACAACAGTGACATAACAACCATCTATATGGTTATTTGTTTCATTTAAGACAAAAAATAATCATGTAATCACAACAATTCTTAAAGTAGCTGAATAATACATTTTGAAAGGCCGTGGTTTCATCCGTTGCATGCACATATCTTTTTAGATAACTTAGTTTAAAAGCATAGGGCTGCTAATTGAGGGTTACAAGTTTGAGACATGAAAAATAAATAAATAAATTAATTAAAAGATAGAGATTTCTAAACATTTCAACTTGTTGATTTTTAAACATAAAAGCAGCAGTTCTACTTCAGGCTCCTCTTGGTTGAAGGACCTCCTCAGGCTGAACCCAGTCATAGCATGAAATAAATTAATTTCAGAAGCTTGTATCCAGGACTTTGTTCTTGTGGTCATAATCCATAATTCATGACCATAGATAAGGGTCAGAATATAGATGGAACGAGAACTTCGGTTTTTGTTTTAGCTCTTTGACAGACCAGAAGAATATACTACATTGTTGCAAAAAAGGGCCTATTCTGTTCAATCAGTTCAATTCTTGTTCCATTCTGTCATCACAAGACAGAAGTTCTTGAACAGAATCACATGAGACACTGACTGACTGACTGACCCTGTACCTGAAGAGAATATTCCACATTTTCCAGGTGATTCTCAAACTTGAAGTAGTAGGCAATGCCCTGACTGCTTCATATCTTGGTACTCCAGTGGCTGCTGAAGATCCAGCCCTGGAGATGCCAAAAACATAACCAGGAAAAAGCAAACATCCTTGGTCTATTGATCCAAAAGACATAATTACTCACGTTAAGGCATAAAAACTGATGAACAAGGAAGATTAACCAGATGTAATCAAAGCTGGTTCATGTGTTCCAAGTTTAAAACTTTCTAGGATTTAACTCTTGCTCAAATTGTATCTTTACACATGAATTCAACTCCTACTTTGGTTGATAATAAATTACCTACATTTTATACATTGATAATAGTCTTTTTGTTGCTTTAGTTTGTCTAAAACTTTAACCACTGTTCTAATGGTAAGCAGAGCTGAAACTACTGCTATTCAATCACTTTACACTGAAATAACAAGAAAAGGTAACTCCCTTTGTTATGGATCCTGGGGCCCCATGTTAACATTCTACCCTGTGCTCAGTTGAACAGAGTACCACACAGTTCCGTCCCTGCCTTACCTCACCACATCTTGCTGCTTGACTAACCAAAAGCACCTTCTAGAATAGGCCTGTCAGAAGGGAGAGGCAGGAGACCAAGTATAGGTGAAATGCACTCACTTTGGGAAAGGGACAGTGGATGGAAGCGAGTCTGGAACTGGGGCAATACAACTAACCAGCTTTCTGGCAAAATTGTTTAATTTATTTGGATTTAAAATAGTCCTTTTATTTGAGGAAATAGAGACATGATCGTGCTGGAAATGCTACAGCTATTTGTTGATTATTTAATTAAATCTTTCCTTTCCATTATGGCTTATCTACCAGACACTTTCTCCTCACAATGGTGTTCCTTTAACGAGAACTTTACTGTAATGGACCCTTAACGAGGAGTGAGCCTCCCTGCTTGGCCCGGCATCTGTGCTGTGCCTGGCTGGGTAGATTACGGCGCGCTCCCACTAAAGTGCCCATCACCACTCCCTCGCAGCCTGTTACTCCTTCCCTAATCCAGCCTGCCGAGATGCTGCAGTTTGTCAAATCTCAGGCCATATGCTCACTCAAAGATCAATTGGGATGGGAGGGCAAGGAACCAAAGCTGGAGTTTTCCGCATTCTAACTGAGGGTGCTAGCTTCTCCAAAGAGAGTGAGCTCGTCTTCTGTCCTCTCATTGTGAATCATTTTAAGTGAAGCAGGTCAGCAACACTGATTCATGGCAGCAGATGGAAATGTCGACTCTTATTGTTCTCTTTTGCAAAGTCTGAACAGGATGGTGAGCCACTGTTGCTAATCACGGCATAGCACATAGTGTAGTGCTGTTATTATTACAAAGAATATGGGGATGTCTCACATTATGTATCATGCATGCACAGACAGAGAGACCAAGTGAGGGTTAGGGTAGTTGCTGGAAAGCATAATATGTTTTCAGAGTATGACCCTGAAGAGGTCAGTGGGAGAGGTGGACAGGCTGAGACAAACAGTTAATGCATGACCTTTACATAGCATGTGCTGTATACTAGTGAGAAGCTTGTAGCTTAGGGCTCTTACTGTATTTGGTCAAAAGAGATAAAAAATGCTAAACAGATCATTAGTTGCAGAGAATTGCATCGTAGTTACTGTAACTTTATGTACGCACCACAGTTCTAGGTTTAGATGCATAACTGCTATTTTAACAAAATCTTTGGTATTTTAACAAAATCTTTATTGCCAAAATATTTATTACCATGGATGCATTCAAGTAAGACTTTAGAATAAAAAAATATACAACTGCTGTTTCATTTTGGAACATTAGTGAAGAGAATTGGTGGAATGTTTTTTACTGACAAAACTGTTTCTTTATTTTCTATATTTGCACAAGTTCTTTATATAAGCAAAATGCTGTTCAGTTCTACTATTAAGATGCATTTCCCTGGACTTGAGACTCACTTCTATAAGCAATCAATTCAATTTGTTTTTAAAATCTGACCTGGGTGATCATATCTGAGGTATCTTTTTTTCAAATTCATATAAATAAGTTGTGAAATCAAAAAGTGGACAGCCTCGTGACATCAGACCTGCCTGTTAGTTCAAATAAATGGCCTTGTAATTGTGTAGCTTAACACAAAATGACAGTGATATGGATGAGAAAAAATATTGCTGTAATTTTAAGTTCTTTTGATCACACAATCAACAATCTAAAGATTATGACCCTGCATTGCTTTGTCACCCTTGGTTGTAATAATGGTGAGAAAATGGTGAACGTTTTCCATCACTTTACTACGGATTTTCATGGTCTAAGTTAGCCCAAAAAAATTTAAAAAGCTCAAATAAGTTATCTTTCTTGTGATCCACAATGGCAGATAGAAAGTTATTTTATTTTATTGAAAACAACTACACTTGAAATTTATATATATTTTTTTAATATAGAGGATTTAAGCATTTTGGGCTTTGTGCATATCTACATGAAGTGTCTAAGTATAAAACAAACATTAATGACCGCCAAACCAAGCCTCAGATTTATAAGAGACTCACCTACGTGGTAGGCTTTGTCTTCAGTCTAACCAAAGGCTTTATGATTTCCTAACAGTAAAAAAAAAACAAAAAAAAAAACAAAAAAACAATGTTACTCTTGAAAACAAAACACCAAAATAGACTAACCTGGTTTATGATTTTGTAAACATTAAAATCTCCTCTCTGGTCTTTATTCAAGATTTTGAGTTCATAGCAGCACAGATATTTGACTTTGCATAACATTATACAGGAAGTTTACTGACAGAACCACATAATATCAGCTACTTGCAATGTTTAAGTAAAAGGTGAGGTGTGGGAGAGAATATAGTCTGGACATGCATTTCAAACGGTTCAGAATTAGTTATCTATAATTTATTCAGAAAAAATATTGAAAGTGCCTAATTTCTCAAAAGTAAGAAGCAAAAGCTTACACTCAAGCCCTCAGACCTCTTAAGGTCATTACCATCCAGTTTGTTTTCTGCATCAATGCTCTACACAAGGGTGACTGGGTTTGAGTAGCTACCTAACACAGCTCATTAGCTCTTTGTGATTCAAATTCTGCTTCCAAATAAACATAATACTGTGAGTGCGAGGTCAGTTCTGGAATTACAGGCAGTGTCAGCCTTCATTACGGCATACCTTTCCTTCACAGCACATTTTGTCACCTGGCAAGCATCTTTTTATTTAGCTGAACTTACTACTTTTTTTTTGTTTCTATTCTAATGTCTCTCTTCCCTATCTTTGTCAGTCCCATTTAGTCCATTTGTGTCTTTCTTCCTCCGTTGTTATCACTCTGTGTTCATCAAGGCGTATTGAGATGAAGAAGTCCTCTGATGATTGTAATACTTTGTGTTGTAGAAGAGAATTCAAAAGTATGTCTGTGGGGGCAGGGAGGGGAGAGATATGCAAAGCATTTTAAAGATTGAAAGGTCAGGTTGGTAAATTGCCTTTCTGTACATGAGTCTTACCAATCCTTTGACTATAATGTGTAGGATTAATCCATTCTCTTGTCCTTTTTGCTTTCTGTGATGAAGAGACCGTGTAATATGTGAAGAGCAGATTTTTTAAACATTCTTTCTTCCCCTCCCTTTTGTTTTCCCTTTTCTCTTAAGCACTGCTTGAAAAGTAGGCCTTTGTAACATGAACCTAGAGAGAAGTTGCTTTGATTTTTTATTTTTTTAAATCACTCTTTATTTATGTAGTTGTTTGAAAGCTTTAAAGCATTGATGCAATTCTCATCCTAATATTATACAAGCATATTATACAAGAATGTGGATGTATTCATGAATGCTTTTCTTTCTCTTCCCCTTCGAAAACTTTTCTGCAAACAGCCAGGCCACTATCTCTGGTGGTCTTCATTTTCATATAATTGAATCGAGGCTCTTCCAACTGCGAGGCAGGATTTGGTTAAGCTGAAAGTCCTCCTTGACTGCTGCTACCTCTGTGCAGATTCGGTTACAGCTGTTACCGCGGCAGCAGCCTGCCAGGGCCTGTCTCCGTGGATACCTCCCCTAATTACTGTGTTTATTGGAAATTAAAGATATACTAGCTAATGAAACGCGGCAAACATTACCGCCGATGCAATGTCATTAATTCTAGCCTGGCTCCCGTCTCCCATGTGAAGCAGAAGCAGAAAGAGGTGCAGCATATTAGCATAAATATGATTTTAGTCAGCTGGAAAGTACTTAAGTGAAAAAAGAAAATAATGGAAAAAAGGTGTGTTTTCAATCCTCACTTTAGAAACAATAACAGCTCAAATGAATAGATGATTGCAGACTGGGGAAAGTAAAGGCAGTGGACACAGATAAACCAGGAGAGATTCATTATATCTTGTATTGGTGTCTTGAGGATGGCCAGTACATTTTCTGCAAAAGAGACATTTGTTATTTTACTCAAGGTAGAAAGAACAACAATGATTTTTTTTTTTTTTTCTTTTTTTTTGGTGGGTTGGGACATTTTATACTTTACAAGAACTGAGCAACAGAACTCCAGGGAAGTTTTTATAGGTCCCTCCCACTGCAGCCTTTGCATAAAATAGTTGTTGAATACAATGCAGGAAAAAAATGTTCTGCTCAGAAAATTTGTCACAAACAAGCTGCTCAAACTCCCATACCAGGCTGCAAAAACAGAACGGTGTCCTTTTGTTCTTGCAGCTCTGGGAGGGAGAACAAATGCATCTGTTCTTGTGGAGTATGTACAAGCCTTTAGTTGTAACCACTTGGCTTATTCCCTGCTACCACCATGCTCTCAAGTGCATTTTCACAGTCCCTACACCTCAACCCAGACTAACAAAGGATTTACAGATTAAAATGCCTATATCATAAACAGCATGGGTCTCTGGAGATTACACTCAGTGGCACAGAGCGGCTGCATATTTTAGTATCAATAACGCATTTGCCCCTGAACAGTGTAATTAATTTTTTATCATGTTTGCAGCCTATATGAATTGGAAAATGCCAATGCCTTTTAAATTAATGTATAGATTTTCTTATCACGTGTCAAGAATCTAATCCTTAGACTTGATCAAAAAGTCAAATGATCAATTTTGGTTGCGTGTCTTTTTTTTTTTTTTTCCCCTTTTAAACTTGTTCCTCTTATGAAGCATTTGTATTTGAACTACTAGTAAACCACATTTTATAGTCTTACCAACTTTTCTGTTGTCCTGATACGCTGCAATTCTTAAACTTTGTTCTCCAATTTGAATCTGCAGATGGGCAAGTCCATCCAGTCTCAGTCTACACCTTTGTTTTGGGTGTGGGTGACACTCAATTGAAGATCAACTGATAGTTATGTAGAAGTGACCTGAACACACAGCAGCATGCTGCTACATTGGTCAATAATGACTGTCATCTTCAAACCTTTTGGTTCATGGAGGAGATGAACATCTCGTTCTGCAATTTAGCCTTTCCAGGCTTGGAATCACAAAAATGAGCTATTATTTTGTCAATAAGTCATTAAAACACAGAGGAAGTAAGCCAATTTTAGTGTGGCACCTAAGATCATTTCCATTTCATATGAATTTTAGAAACTGGATGTAAGTCAAGTCAGATACCTTTAGAAATAAAGGTTGAAGCTACTTGTGTTTTAGGTGAAGTTTTGTATGCAACAGCAAATTTCTGAAACAGAGTTCACTGCTCTATGGACTCAAGAAATCTATTTTCAAGCTTCTGGTTGGAAAAGACTATTGATTGCTTTAAAAAAAAGGAAATAAAGATATAAGATATTAACATTAATATGTTGAATTTGGTGGATTTAATTACTATATTGCAGACCCTGTAATAATGACCAAATGTAGTGTAAACCTTAATTTCACATCTGAATATTTACTATATCAAGTTTTATATAAAATAACTAAACACAAAACTGCTTAAAGAGATAAAAATGAATTAGAAAACTGTGTTTTTATTTTAATGAGCTGGAGAAATTAACAATGTCATTAGTTATTTTTCTTGGGCAGATTTATGGGTTTACTTAGTCAAACATGTCATTCTGACAAAATGGAAAATGAAAATATGAAAAAAAAAATCGAATTGGAAAAAGGTTTAGTAAACTTATTAAAAGCAGACACTTTCAATTTCTACCCTAAGCTTACTTGCACTGTCTTGCTATCAATGGGCATCTGTAACTTCTTTAGCCCAACAATCAGTTGTTTTAACATCAAAACATTAAGGAGCCTGGGTTCAACCAAAAAAACTATTTTACGTAAAATATTTGGTTTCTTTTGCTTGTAAGCTTTAGACAGATAAAAATATTCATATTGTTCATGACATTTGATGTTGCCAGCTTGCATTTGCTTGATTTTGTGGTCAGAAACTGTTTATAAGTGGATAAATTAAATAAAATTAAATAAAAGAAGGATAAACCCAACTGCTTGGGACTTGTCTCTTCCCAAAGTAATAAGATTTTTCTCTTGCAACACTTTGCTATTCTTAGTGACAGACAGACTTTGCAGCAGCAGCAACCATCAAGTAATCATAGCATTTCCAACAAATTGACCTTTGACTTCTGATCAAACTTTGAAATCTGTGTATTCTATTGTATTTTACTTTTAGTGACTTCATTCTGTTTTTCATATGGAGACTTATAAGTCACTTTCCCCTAATTGCATTTGTTTGCAGGGAAATAAAATGTATTCTCTTATGACTTGTTTAAATTTCAAACAGTATGCTGACAAGTTGCTCCACTTTTTCTAGTTTAGCTGTTTATGTAAAAGGGGAAAAAAGTCTCACCTTGCTCTCATGTTCACTGTCTGGGTGTCTACTTTTTTCTTTTCTTTGCTTTGCATGTTTCCAATTGCATTCAAAAGAGAGAAGCCACTTTTTCTCCTAACAAAGCAGCTTCAAAAAAGAGAGAACAGTTGGGAGCACAAGAGGGTTTCCACTTTTCTTTGGTTTATTTATATATTTTTTTTCTCATGCCTCCCTGGAGATCACGGCTGTTGGAGTATCAGTCAACGTGGACACAGGAACTCTGGGGACTGCCATTCTTTTTTTGCCTCCAGGGAAAACTTGTTCGGAACAATTTTATTGCACTAGCCCCACAGAGGATTCCTCCCCTCCCCCTCTCTCTTCCGCTGCCTTCATTTTTATTTTGAAAACATGTAGACGGTCCTGTAAGAAGGAGAGATTAGAGGATGTGAAAAAAACAAAGATGGGAACTCTTTGTCTTATGCAAGAATGGCAACTCTTCGTAGCTGGTGCAGGATGTGCATGAGAGTCAGTTTAATGCTGTGCTTTGTTGTCTATTTGATGCTTCACAACTAATTATGCTCTCCGTAAAAAGTTAGAGCTTCTCTGCATCTTTAAACATTAAGCACTGCCATCCAGTTCGTGTAGCGCTGGAAGCTCCCTGCTGTGGCTTGCCAGTTTTGTTCTAAACACATTTCTTTGTGTGCAAATGTCCTCCTCACACCTTGGAGCTGTGCTCTAATATGATTAACGCGAGAGTCATCCCAGCAGTTGTCCATGCTCCAGAGCACTGCGTCTGCCCTTTGGACCGTCTACAGCTGCAGTGATGAAACCAAACACATTTATCAGGAGCCCTGATATTAAACTGCACCATTTTCATCATCCCAGCACCAGCCACCACACCCTGAAAAAATAAAAATAATAACGTCAGAATCCAATTTGATAAGGGAATAATTGGATTTACAAACAACTGAGGGGAGATGTGATCCCAGATTATTTATCTAATGAAGTCTTGTGATATTGGCCATATGCAGATTGTTAACTACGGGAAGTGTTTTTAATAAATCCCCTGGCACATTTGCAGGGAGGTGTGGAATGGAATACATTATTAGTCTTGTATTTGTGAAATCCTTTTGCAGTGAATGATGTTAGAGATGCTTGACAAAATTATGGGCTGATGCATGTTATGAAGGTGGGACGGCTTAAGCCGGGCACGTTTATGTGTAAGAACCCAGGTGCGTTTAAAAGCCCGCAGTCAGTCGGTTGGTGAATGAAAGGTGTCAATAAATAAGCAGGAGATGCTAGCTATCATGACAGCTCTCTTGGGTACAGACGGGGAGCAGCATGTAGAAATGGTCTTCTCCTTCGATCTATCTCTGCCATTTCGTCACAGTTTAATCCCTCCATCCCATCTGGGAGGAGCTGAGATTGCATGGCTCCTTCATTCTTATAAGTTAACTCCCAATAAAACTTGTCCCCAGTGACTCTTGGCTCCTCACAGGGTTTGATTAAAGCTATTCTGCCTTGGGACAGCAGGCGTCCATAAGGTGACGGCTCATTCGGAGGAGGCACATAATGGCATGAAGACTGTGGACTGTATGGAGCCCTTGGAGAAGTATGCATTAATCGCCCTGATGGCAGCGAACATAGACACCTCCCGCAATTTGTCTTTTGTGAGTGGCCTTGAGGGACTTCTCACACGCCCTCGATTGCATGCTGTCTTGAAGCTCGAAGCTCGTCAAAGAGCTCTAAAGTGAAATTTTAATGAGCTACAGTATGCATTGCCCCCCAGTGTGATTTTTCTGTTCGAATTTAAAGAAGTGGATGCCTGTGGATGGTGTCACTGAAATTATCAGCAGTACAGAGTGCTCATATGTTCAAGACAGTATGTGACCTCTGTGTAACAGCAAGAGCAAGACAAAAATGTCTTGTTTCCTTTCTTCTCCCCCACAACTCTCTTCTAATCTCCCAGCAGGCTGATAATGATGGACAGACAGGCACATTCTTCCATTCCCTTTCCTGGATGTGGTAACCTCTCTGCCATCCTCTCAGACTACTTATTGGCAGGGTGACCTATTTTTATGAACACATTCCTTTCCCACCTCCATGCCAGATGCGGCTCAGCTCAAAGGGACCATGGAAGAAAAGCCTCCTGTTTACCGAGCCGCTGTCCTCGCCACATCTTTAGCAGAGGTCACAACAGCATGGGCTCTGCTTCGCACAAGCACACAAAAATACACAAACTAACATACATCTCTTGCGCAATGCTTGTTGCACTCAAAAGCAACTGTTCAAATATATGTTGTACAGTACACAGATAATTGAGAGAAATGTCAAACGTGCTTCAGGTGTGTCTCACCATTCAGAATTTGGTCCTGTCCTCTAGTTCCTTAGTGCACAGATCAAGGCAGGCACAGAGACAGGCAGACAGATGAGTCTCACTTTGTTAACAGTCCCTGGCTACAGAAAAGCCCCTGTCGCCTGCTTTCGGAGGGTGATTTTTCAGCCTCCAGGTGTTTACCTGCAGGATACACATCCCTCCTGAGAAACACATCAGTGTCACACACTAGCTGTGGGCAAGAACATCGCTCAGTGCTGAGTGAGAGAGCGAGCAACGCAACAAGGGTGGGGCTGGCGGTGGCAAACAAACAGAGAATTGAGGGCAGCGTTACTTTGTGTGCAGCTCTGCTGGAGCTCAGACTCATTAGGTATGAAGCCATCTCAGAACAGGCATCTGTATCCTGTAAGAGATCCCACCAGAGACTACATTGAGAGAGCCATCAGATTTTTTAAAGTGGGACCCTTTGAACACAAACCACCACCCCCCTTTCCTTCCTTCATTCCAGTTCCTAACTAAACACTGAGTCTGGATGGAAATTTAATGAGATTTCTGTCCTGCTTAAGACTACTGCGGCTGTGTGGAGACAGGATGTTTTGTTCACTTACTTTACCTTCGATGTGCAGGCTGTGGGGTGAAAGTTGCAAATGGAAAAAGAAATAATAGATGAGTATCTGCTTGCATCTGATGAAAGGTCTAAGTGATACAAATGTGTCCTATTTCGGTGATCTATCCAGCCCTGTGTCATCATTGTGATTTGTGGGAAAGGTGCAAGAAATGACTTTGGCTCAGGAGGCAAATCCTTGGTTTATGTTTGTTGTGCTTGGTGCAGCAGCCCACAGAGCGAGAGGCTGCCTGAGACCAGCGTCTGGTGCAGGTGGTGTTTTTTGGACGACAGAGCTGATGTATCATTTGCCAAGGTCGTACTCAATTAGGCTATTTGTTGAGCATAGCTGCATGGGCTTGGCTTAATCAGCCGAGGAATGGAGACAACAATGACAAAACAGTAAGTAAATTAGGCATGGCCAGGCCACACTTTCTAGCAGCATGCTGGAGAAATGCTCCATTTAGTTGACTAGTGTCTTTCCCCAGCAACCTCTGGTCCTGTCATGTTGGCACAAGTCCACACATGGCACAAACACAAACCTGACACTTTTTATGTGACTTTACAATGCAATTGAAACAACCTTTCTGAATTATGACAGGACACACACAAAAGGTCAATTATGCCAGATGGGCACACTTAGTAAACAAATTGAAAAAATTTAATAAAGTGGGAACAAGTATAATTGTACCGTGTGGCATATATCACACAAAGTGGCAATGCCATGACAAAGAAACAACATTTGTTTACCCTGATTATGCCAAGACCTTGAGGGGTGCTAAAGCATCTGTGTAAGTGGGTACAACCCTGGAGGAAAGAAGTCAGACTGTGTTAATAGTGGAGCAATCAGTGGCCATTCAGGTTAATGGGCATTCAGCAAGTCAGCCCTGGCTAATGTGTGATTTGGAGGGTCAGCCCGTTGCTCAGCGGCAAACACCGGTCACATTCACCCTCGCCACATGCTGCCAGTGCAAGTTTTAGTTATCCACCACACCCTCAGGCTTCTTGACTGCTCATGACAGTAAATATTTGATTAAATAAATGAAGGTTGATTAGCTCTCAGAGGCCTGGCAGGTGACTTGTGTTTCAGCTTTATACTAAGGGACTGTTTTAAGATTACCGTCTACCCTGTCATCTCTTGTCCCAGTAAACTAATTTCAGGAGTGTGTGGGTGGTTTGGAGGGCGATGCCAGGTGATTCATTTAATTTTAGAGAACTGCACAGATAATGTGTCAGTCTTGCTTCATACACAGGAAGTGAAAGCCTCAGTATCATCGCTGTGAATCCTCATTTTTACCTGTTCCTCTTTGGCTGCTTTTCTGTCTCTTTCTTCCTGACTCACTTTTTGTGAGACCTCTTAAGCTGTGACATTTCCGTTTCCCTGGAGACAGAGCATGCCAGACCGTTGCCACAGCAACGCCCTGCTCTTTAAGGCGTGCACAGCATTAGTCCACCCCCTCCTCTACCCCATACCAGGGATGGGGGGAAGGGGAGTAAAAAAAGAAATGGGAGGAGTGGAGGACAAAGGTGTGGGGCTCTAGAGAGAAAGCACACCTGCTGACTTCCTGCTAATTGGATGTTTCTCTTTCTCACTATAGCTCCCTGTTATACTTAAAGTTTTTAACCCCCTCCATGGATTGCTCCTCTTTCTCTAACTCAGTTACTCTACATCTGTTCTATGATTTTGAAGCTCCCACTCAGTTTTTGTCTGTCTCTCTAGAGAGTGTAACAGACTCATTAGAAACTTTATTATGTACTCTTACTGGTTTGGCCCAGCTTTCATTTTCTGGCATCAGTAATCTTATCCAAAATTTCTGGTCCATATTGATACAACACATGTAATTGTAGGAGAGTTGTTTGCCATGATGCACATCACCCATTGCACCATATCTTAAAAAATATTCTGCTGGAATGAGAGCTGGTGACTGTGGAGACCATTGAGATATAGTGAACTCATTATCGCGTTCAAGAAACAAGTTTGTCGCATTCTGGGCTTTGTTACATGGTGCATTATCCTGCGTCAGAAGATTGTGGTCATACTGTGGTCATCAGTAACAATACTCAAGAAGGCTGTGGATGGTAAAAATGCTAAACTAGTAAATAAGGGATACAAAGTGCCTAAAGAAATTACCGCCAACATTTTTATGTGGCCACAATAATCCATAACTTTATGTTCTTTAAGTCAGATTCTGACCCTTTTGTATGACTGTAACAGCTGAATTAGCTTATATTTCTTTGAGCCAGGCAATGTTTCTACAAATTAAGTGAGTTTGTGTAAATTATATACTCAGTTTCTTGTTCTTAACTCACATGAGTAACAAATTCTGCTTGTTCTTGATCCAAAGCCCTGTCCTAATATCTGGATGAAAGTTTTGCATTTCATTCTCATGCAGAATCAGTCCTGGCATAGATGAGTGTCAGTTACAAGTGATTATTACACACTTTTTATTTTCATCCTTCTCTATATTTAGCACTGACTGTGTTAGTGACTGTGTTAATGTTCAATGTTTTGTTTTAGTTATTACATTTAGTCACATTTGAAGAGCTTAAATTAAATTCAGCATTAGCCTGTATACTATACTCCGTCTTTAATTCTGGACCGAGGGTATTTTTTCTTCTTCTTGGTACTCATCTCAGGGAGCCTTGACAGGTGGCCAGACCAGCCTGTCACCCCATCGGCTGGTGACATTTGAGTGATATGAAAATTACCTTGTGTGCATCACACTGGGGCTCAACTATTCCTGTTCAATTAAGTCCATGAACAAACTGTCTGTGTGTTTTCCTGGTGATAAAGTCATAGCTATTGACTTATGAGTATCGTGAATGACAATTCTGAAATCTGTTTCCTGCCACACTGTGATTGCTGAGCAGTGTGTTTGTCTATTTGCCAGGAAGGCGACAGGCAAATAGATGGTTCAATCACTGAAAAGGGACTAAGGAGATAGCGCAATAATGGTAGAACCTAAAGGATACCCCGAACAATACACCTGCATGTCGCCTACCAGCTATGAGATATTGCTTTTCATAACATTTGTAACTACTGTCACTTTTCTGTATATTACACACAGTGCCTAAGGTATAAGCATCTACAATAAATGGAATTTATTAGCTTTGAGTCATTCGCTCCCATAACAACAATTTTCTCAAGGTGCAAGATGCATTTAAAACAAAAAGAATGTGGACATAAAAGGCCTTATGACTTCATATTGTTATCTTCAGCTCAGACTCAGTCCACCTGGCCTATTTAGCTCCAACAGCTAGAGCTCACAATCCCACTATTGATCCATTGACTATCTGGGCTTCATCTGTCCAACCCATCTACCTCTGAGAACTTCAATTATCAAAGCCATAACAGCCACACTGCTGTAAGTGGCAGCTTGTCGGACACTGTAATATGTCAGGGAATAGAATTCTGACCGCAGCATCATAGTGCCAAATGTTCCCCCATAAGTCACCTTGATCCTGAAGGGCCGTCAGGTGCTGACAGGTCTGTGAAAGGGACCAGAGCCTCGGAGAGCACCGCAACCCCACTCAGTCTAGGTGAACAATCTGCACACCCCATCCTAAACTAGTAAAAATAAATCACCTATCACAGCCACTGAAGATAAAAGATTTGGGCGCATTGATGGATTAGTCAAGTTTAAAAAACTATGTACATGTGGTATGTTATTATATGAAAAGCAGTGGCGGTTTATTTTGCAAGCGTCATTTATTGGAGTTTGAGTACCAAAGTATCCCAACCAGTTTTATGTTTATGGTGAATAACTATTACTGCCAGTCTTTTCTTAGTCAGAGTTTTGGCATTTAGCATGTGTACAGTTTGCATAAAAGAAGAAAAACAAACCTCTGAAAATATAGTGAAAATTGTGCAATATAATAAAAATTTTACATTAAAATATTACCAATGGATGCTTCTAAACATATTGAAATGCTACCAATGGAATTAGTGTTAACTTTCAAACATGACATTTTAAAAAAGTATATTTCTGTGGTCTACATTGAGTGTTTATTTTGATTTCTGGCTTCTTTGCATAAGAGTGCTAATACTTGTGAAGGTTACTACGTTCATTCATGGTTGTTTATCACTAAAACAACACATAAGCATGTGCCTTATGATGCACTTCACTGGAAAATGTGCTGCATGCATCAGAAAGTTAATAACATCCAGATTTTTTTCTTTTTATTTTGCGAAATGACAAGGACGTGGTTTTTGAAGCAGTCCGTCTGGCCTGAGCGTGCTGGCTGCCAGGGGACATGATATTGATCTGAGAGCCGGTCTGAGCTGGGTGAAACAGCACGAATGTATCGCTGCCTACGCCAACACACAGATGCTCTATAAAATGATCAGATTAAAGATGTTTGTGTGTGCAGGAAGGAAAGATATGAGGGAAGAGAGGAAACTGTGCGCAAGACGAACGTGTGAGGAAAAACATCAGAATGGCTTTCTGTGCATGTGGGTACTTGTATGCGGGTGTGTGTGTGTGTGTGTGTGTGCGTGCGCGTCTCCGTGTGTTTACACCAAACCCCTTTCAAAGGGACTCCTGCTGACAGCCTTAGGTCTGGAGGTTTGTGACTCAGAGCTGTAGTAATGGACTGAGGTGGGTTGGAAGTGATACCAAATGGACTGAATTCGAGGCAAAAATTAGTCATCACACATACCCCTTTGAACACACACTGTAATAAACCTCTACTTTTGCAGTCACAAAAATTGTAATGCAACTGGTAAATTTACAACCCAATGTTTTTGAGCTATTTTAGGTTTCAGCAGCTCTTTGAAGCTGGTGGGATTTTCTGGATGCGTGAGAAAAGTGCACAGTGAAGGGTTTTTCTCATTTTTCATCTGGGGTTTCAGACATCCTTGGGAGGGATATTTAGTCTATTTTTGTTCCTTTATCTGTGAGGCTCACAGACATTGATTCCTCTAATATCACTAACTAGAAAATAAATCATTTTCTCTGGTGTAATATTCACAAAAACTTTTGCCCATTCATTTGTGTCATCTGCATAATTTCACTGAGGAATAATTATCATAACAATGATTTGGGATCCTCTGGTGATATTGCTCGGTGAACAAATTTAAACTCACTAGTGCTCAAATAATATCTAACATTGGGGAAATGTGACTGGGATTTTGACAGTTTTATGATTTGCGACAGATAAGATATAATATACCTTATCTGTATGTTATACCTTATCTTTATAAGGCATCATACAGGTAAGGTATAAGGTATCGTAGATGTTATACAGCAAAAAAAAAGCTCTAATCTTTTTGTTAAGAAAATTAGAGCAACTTTCTCAACAAAATTCCCCAAGAACCTGGAAAGCAAGGTGGTCACTTAATCCTTACCCTGTATTCCAGGTATAGCACATTCGATTGAATATAGAAATTATAAACACTTTTCACATTGCTTTTTTCTTTTTTTTACATTTCTGGGCTGTTGCACATCAAGCCAGCACTAAACCAGTATTCTTCCCCTTGTTGAAATAAAGTTTTTCTTTCCTAATCTATGGTGACAGTGAGCTGTCACACTGACCAGCTTTCTAACATGTAAACAAATGGTAAAGCAAATACAGAAACAACTGTGAAAAATAACTTCTGCTTGTCATAAAGGACGATATTATCAAAGTAGCTGCACTTTCATAGAAGACCTGAAAAATGCAGTTTCACATTATCATATTCAACACTTTGCCAACAACACTTCTAAAAATAAAAAAAACATTTCCAAAATGAATTATTTTCTATAATTTTCAATCTGCTAAAAACACATCTTTTACAATACTTATGTGGCAAGTTTTTGTTGTATGTTGAGAATATGTTTAGGGAAGGAAAAATTTGTTAATAATGATCATTAAACAACAACTTGTGTTTTTCTTTTTTAGATTGTTATGTTTTGCTCATATGTTTTGCACTTTCCAGTCTATATTAAGTCAAGTCTTTTTGAATTATTTAAACTGTGTAGAAAATGCCCCAAGTCACTGTATTATTTATCTCTTCTTTATACTTTGATTTAAGTCTGATTTTATTGAAAAGTATTTCGGTTAAACAGTAGCCCTGTGAAGATTCAGGTCTTTGTTATTATAAATTCGTCTCACTAAAATTGGACTTGGTTGTTGCACACTGTTTAGTACTGTTCTTCAGAGCTTTAATGTTTCCTTTTTCAATTCGACTCTTGCAAAGATCTCTTTGTGTTTTAAATCGAACCTCAGGGTACTCTGGCTTCCAGCAGGTTGAAGATGAGGATCTGTACGTATGCCGTAAAAATCTACCTGTGGTTTTATGAGCATTTGGCGCTCTCACATAACATTAAATAGTGTGCATTAATTTTATTTACTTCTCAAAAGCATACTTTAAAAAATGTGTTCTTTCCTTGCTCTTGAAGGATGCCTGAGGGCTTTTTGTCATGGCGGTGCCAAGCCCTGCGCCCTGTTTCTGTCCATACTGTGCCCTGCTCAGGTGTTGCAACAGATTGTCCATGCTGTTTCACAGGAGGAAGGTTCCACCCTGCTCCTCTTCTCTGAAGTAATGCAGGGATTAGTATCTTTCCAGCCTTTTATCCAGAGCTAACACCTTTACCATGACACCAGCCGCACAAAACAAATGCTGCCTGAGCCTTGTAGCATGCATGCACGCACACAGCATGTTCCACAACATAGGCCCTCTGACTGCGCCTGGGTGTCAACACAACCCAACTCAATTACTTTAGTCTGTAGCGCACCGCTAATCCCCTCCCCACTCCTCCTCTACCCTGCCACCATTATTCCTCTACATCAACAGATTTGCATGTACTTTCATGCCACTATTTAGTTTGCAAGTTATTTTTAGAAGCTCACGCCTAATTAGGGGGAGCTGGGGTAGAACACAAGCATAAACGGCAACATTAGTGCTGCTTCTAATGAGAGAAGATATTGTGGGTAAAGCTCAGTAATTTCATCCTGTACTCTATTATTATTCTTTCATTATCATCTCAGCGGATGGGTGACCCTTCCACTTCTCCTGCTCCCGCTCTGTCTCTCCTCTCTTCCTGCTCTTTGGAGTCTGAGGTCCTTTTCCTCCCTAAATGTAGTGGTGCTCAGGTATGTAACTGTGTAACCACGAGAGCCGTTGACAGCCCTTTCAAAAAGTGCAAACTAAATAAGAAAGTCATGCAATTACAGACTAAAATTTGTTCATTTTATATGTCATGAATAATACAGCCCTTTCCGTCTCACAGTGAATGGAATAAGAAATAATCGGTGTACATCAAAAACAGTATGAGTGTTGCAGCAGCAATATCCTCAAACGGTAGTGGATTTGCGACACTCTTGTATTAGTTGTAACCCCTGGGAAACCCATTCATTTATCATAATGCACATTGCACTGTCCCATCCCGAATGATTTTGGTGCATGGTGTGGCAACAAGAATGACTAGTGAGACAGAAGGGAGAGGTATTACACAAATTATCTGTCACACTAGGGTGAGGGGCTGCATGTTGTTATTCTGCACTTTTTACAGTCAGAGTCACTCTGGAACTGTCTCTAGAATCTTGTTAGAAGAACGTTAAACTCTGAAGTACGACATTACAAAGTTTTAAAAGTTTTTACACCATATTTTTAGTTATAATTTGGTACTGATAAATTGCCCATGTCTATCAATTTAACATTCTGATTCTGACTGCAGTGCTATGTCGCTTTTAAAAGCTCATGATGCATACTATATATATATGGAATACATTAAAACCAGAACGAAGCAGTTTAAATAACTGTTTGTGTATGGCTTGTGAGTTTTCATTGGTTACCTAGTCTTTGGAGGCAAGGAGCTGCAGGGGTGTATGCTGTCATGCCTATTTTCCCACTGTCCTTCTATAGACCCCCCCTGCTCCTCTGCCTAATCAGGCTGCTCAGTATGCAGAACAACCTCCCTGATGGCCCACTACTCAGGCCCCAGTTGCTGACCTCCCCTAAAGCTACAGAGCTGATCTGCGCTGAGCTTTACTCAGTCAGTCGGTGCCAGATGTCAGAGAGGATGAATGGCAAAGATAGTTTTGCAGTGACAGAAACGACTCTGAAAGAGGTAGTTTTGGCATTCACTTTTTAAACATTCGCTCCCCTGGATCTTATGACTTTTTCAAATATTTTGTTGTGAATTTTTTTGATAAAATATATGCATTTTATAGATGTTTCTGCTCTGCAAATGTCTGTCAAAGATGGCTGTAGATGCGAAAAAAGCAAAGTTTTAGCATAAATGCTTTTAGAACAATAGTGGCATTGTTTGGCCATATATTGAACACACCCGTCCTCTTCTCATCTCCATCCGCTACCCTCTTCTCAAGCGTGATGAAGGTATGGCTGATGTAATCTAAAGCAACATAAGCTCATAACCACATAGGATGTTCAGTCACGCACTGTGTGTCAGCCAATTTCACCAGAAAGTCACGTAAAAAAAAAAAAAAAAAGAAATCTCCTCTCTGGGAATTCAGAAGTAGAATTCCTTGTCAGCCTCTCAACGTGTCACACTTTAAAAAGAAGTCTGGGTATTGATGTCTGGGAAGTGAGTCTGTCAGCCTTGCAGTGTGCCAGGCCACGGCTCCCGGCTCAGCCAGAACCCAGGGAGGATGCTAAACCCCCCGAGGCTGATTAGAGACATTTCACTGGGAGGATCCCAGGTCACTCTTTAAGCTCCTTTCTCACCCTGCAAGTCTGCTGTGTTAGAAAACCAAGACTAGGGGAGATGACTTTTAATGGAAAAGAAATAAATACAACTGTTAACCTTTCAGGTACTTTCATTTTCCTATTTCATTTTATGTCTTCAATATATTCCAGTTTAAATACTCACAATAATTTCGGTTTGTACGTACGTGTATGTATGTTGGTAATCTTTCATCCACTGGTCCTTATTGTCACCACTGTGTCCTGATTGATCATATGGTCTGATTCTGTCACACACTGGTACCACCCCACTAACAGCTGTGGGAGAGAGAATCAAAAGAAAAAAAAGAGGAGAGCATTTTGTTGATTTTATGGTGTCAGTGTTAATTCTTGTTGTCCGATTATTATTTTCTTTTGTTACCTTGCAAGGTTCAAGTATGTATACTCTCTATAGTCAGTATTTTTTTATTTTTTTAATTTCCTTTATTTAACCAGGTAAAACCCAGTTGAGATCTAGATCTCATTTTCAAGAGGGACTTGAAGAGGTTTGACTTTGTCAAGTTACTTGAGAAAGGAAGCGCAAGGGTTTGGGAGTGGCTACATATCATCATACCAGTGATGAGAATGAGGCAATGGCTACAATTCCAGCAAAGATTTTCAACCAACTCCACCTTAATTTTTGCACTGTAATCGTAAAGCTACAAAAGATTGAGTTATTTTAATATAGTGATTTTCTTAATGTAATTGTTTGAATTACTATGTAGTAGGTTGGAGCAGGTAAGAGCATCTGGTCATCCTGAAAAGAATGCTAATGCCCAAATGAAATTTATGAAAACAAAACTGTCTCCAAAGCAGTAAGAAGGAAAACTGAGCCCTGAAGCAATATGTATCTAATTTTGTTTGCCTTTTGAATTTAATCATTTTTTGTTAAACCACATTTGTCTTTGAAAGTTACTTTCTTGATGGACTTAGTTCTCAAGGGAAGTATAGTCAAGTCATGTAAAATATTAGTAAAATATTTAAGTATAATTTGTAGCTGTGCATTGTGTTAAAAATTGTAAATAATGAAAAAACAATATGAATAAAAATAGAAATCAGTCTATCTATTTAAAAATCAGCCAACAGCATGTAACGTGAAGACCTCCATGCTCTGACTTAGGTGAGATGATGCAAGTGATATGCAAGATACCATAATGCAGTAGTACCAACTGCAAAGCCTTAAAACAATAAACAAAATGTGAACCACGTGGTAATTTCCAGTCATGTAATTAATGAAAATTATTAGTAGAGAAACATTTTTGCATATAAAGCTTTTAACATGCAACCCCTTAACGGCCATAAGGACATTAGGGTCCTCATGGAAACACTAAACATGGGTAACATGTTTACATGCTATCCATGATTATATGGGTAACATGTAAACATTTTGTGGGTGACAATTAATTAAAGATTATCTTGTTGTTTATTTATTTATGTATTATTTTATCTTTCATTCCAGTGCAAGTTAAAATGTTTTTTAGGCAAAATTAAATTCTGTTGAAGCCTTTTAGAATGCATTGATAGTATTTTTAAGACACACCAAGCTAAACTTTATTTTTATACCTTATTTTGTTTTTGCTCTGTATCAAAGAGCACAGACAGTATCCACCAGGATGCTAATCAAGGTTTTAAGCAAGACTTGGAGCTTCTGCAGTGCTTAACCTCATATGCTTTACTTCATAAAGGCAGCTTGTGAGATAGAAAAAGTTTTCCCCTCAAAAATAAAGACTCTAGCAGTAAATAAAGGTGAAAGGAGACTAGAAAAAGTTAGGCTGGAAATTTTACAGACATATACACATATTCCTACAGATACAAGTTTCATTGTTTGTCTCCTTGAAGCGGTGCAGCAGTCAATGACTGATCCAAGATCTTTTGGAGTGCTTTATCTTAAACTCATTCATTTAAACATTTAGTGCTACAGCACTGATGAGAATAACAACCTTCTACGAATGTTTTCTTGCATTCTTGTGTTGATGCAGAGCCAATCAGTTATCTTAACATCTTGTTGCCACAGTCCGTCTCTCATTAGGTCAATGCTGGGATAGAAGTCTACTTCGAGCAGAGTGACATTTATTTCACTGAGTTAAACATTCTGAGATTACAGAACTTCCTCACTTCCCAGGCCCATTGCCGCCCCGTTCTCTGTCAGTGACCTCCAGCTGAAACTAAATATATACTGTGCATGCATTCAGTCTGCACACATACACAGCTCTACACTAACAAAGGCAAGGTTGCATGCAATAAACAACCTATTTAAACAGAAAGAATATCACATGTGGAATCCACATGTGATATACAGTTTGATCTGGTGATTATCTGAAAGATTATAGTACAAACACACAAACTGCCCTGGCACATTTAGGCAACCAGCTTCTCTATTGTATGCCTGAAATGTCAAGAAAACAAGTTGGTACGCAAATGCAGTGCTTTAATGTACATATACAGATGCACCTGATGGCACCATTCGTACAAGTTTGTATTTATTGTTTAGTAGAGCTGGCATCCAGGACGATCGTGCTCCCTCCTTCTTTCGCCTTGTCGCATTTGTCTGTTCCTATCTGCCTCACAGCCTCCTCTACCTCCCCCACACTATGCCTGGGGAGTGATTAAATCTGTGTACGCCTGTCTACGAGCCAGAGAGATTGGCATGCATGCACACACAAATGCACACACAAACACAAACTCCAAAACAGCCGCCTTAACTGTGACACAGCACAGAACGAAAGACGCATGTATTTAACTACATTTTATTGATCCCTAACATCCACCAGTCTATTATAAGTGTAAACTGCCCACTAATGCTCTGCCATACATAGACTGCCCGTAGCAGCTAACTTGCTTGTCAAAGCTAACCCTGAGTGACAAGGCTTCACATTTACCTTTCCAGGTAGCTTTCAACTGTTACTTTTAAAGATCATCTATAGATATTCTAATGCTTTGAATGTTTATACTATGATCGCACAGCAGAAGGTTATTTTTTTTCCTTTGTAAGCTTGACTGCAGGTCCATTGATAACCCACTGTAAGCGAGTGGTGAAGCACCCCTAACCGTGCATATTTGTGCACGTGCATACACGCATGGCAGCCCATCTTCATGATGAGTGACTCCCAGGTTGATTAAAGAGAACTCTTTTTCTCCATAATGAACACAGGAGATCCATCAGCCATTGCCTTTGAGGAACATCAGCCGCATCAGGAGCTAAAGTGTCTGTGATCTCTCGGATTTCAACCAGTGTTGATTAACTTGGCAGCATATTAAGTGGGAATGTATTGAGCTGAACTCAACAGCAAAACACACATCACACAGTTTGTCTTTTAGGCGCTGCTATGAGGTAGGATTTGCATATCCGAATTAAGTTAAAGTGCTTATTTCTGAAATCGAAGTAAATATGATTAAGGTTTTTCCGGTCAGCCTGTAAGGTCAGAATATAATCAGGCTTATGCCTTCTCAGCTTTAATCATGCAAAAGTAATGTGTTCCTACTTTAACATTTGCTCTTAAGTTTACCCAATTAATGAAAACGTGTCTATGGTTTTCATTTTTAGAGTTGAAAACACCAAGCTAATGCCATGTATGAGCCTTTAACCGTCATACTCTTACAATTAAATACAGTTGCTTGCAAGCGTTAGATGCTAGAAAATGAAAAAAACAAACAATAAAGTGGAATAAATATATTCCACTTTAATTTTTTCACATTTTTTAACATAAAAATTACAAACTCTTAGGTTTTCTTAGAATTGTATGTGCTACCCCATCACAAAATAACTACTTGTAGCCAACTAGTGGAAGAAAAAAGATACATGATTTTCTGAATTTTTTATGAATAAAATCAAAAATTGTAATTTGTGTTCTACAATTTACTGCAAAACCTCTAAACCACTGTAACTTTATGCCTAAAAAAAATTCAGGTAATTAGAAAATATTTAATTACAACATCCCATGAAGTACAGTTAAAACCATCATCTGAGTTGGCTAGGATAGCATTAAACAGAGAAGCAGCTAAGATAGCCATGGTAATTCTGAAGGAGCTTCAGAAAGCCACAGCTCAGGTGGGGTAATCAGTTGATAAGATAACCATTTGAGATGCCTTCTGTAAATCTCAGCTTTTATAGAAAAATGACAAGAAGAAAGCTATAAGAAATTAAATTTATATCTTGTCACAAACTTACATAGAATTAAGCTTACATGTAAAACACTGTTTGTGGCAGAGAGGTAGCATGGCACATCACCATGAATGCACCATTTGCTCACCAAAGCAATGGTGGCAGTAACATGCTGTGGGAATGTTTTTTTTTTTTTTTTCCCCCCCAACAGAAAGTGTTCAGAGTTGATATCACAGTAGACCGTGACTAAGAGCAGGAAGCCCTGGGAAAAAGGAAAACAAAAGCATTACCAGTGGGTGATGCTTTTGTTTAAAAACTCAACCTTCCAGCAAGACTATGATCCTGAGCATACAGCCAGATATGCTCAGATATGCTTTCCCTTGCATATGGATGCAAGGGAAAGTTTAAAGTCGAGGCAAATTATTGCCTTGTTTTTAAAGGCATTCAAATGTTCAAGTTAGATTGTGTAACTAATTTAAATTGAGAATCTGGCGCAATGTGTCCATCTATTGTGAATTCCAATCTATACACAATAGTACAAGAATGAAAGTAAGTTAAGGAAACATTAAATTATATCCCATTCCCATGCCATACCTATAGCCATCTGTGGGCCTCCCCAGCAGGTATAAAAGCTTAATAACTGTATAATTAAACATTTTGCTCATCATAGCAATATGAGAAACTTGTTTCATCTGCAAAAAAAATTGCCAATCTTATCTAATTAAAGATGATCCAGGGCCTTTAATCTTAGGCCAAGAGCCCGTAAAGTGTCTCTACGGAGGTTTCAGCTAAAACTGCCCCGTCAGATTTGAACACCAATTTCTCTTCAATATTTTGTAAATGCATAACGGCTCGCTCAGTCTTCAGATAGTCATCTGAGGCACATGTTACAAACCTTTTTTGTTTTTTGCAGTACATTTCCTAAGGCTCAATTTAATCTCCTTTATCTTTGCTGATAAAGGCCAGACAGCTAAGAAATGTTCTAGATATGTCTGATGGTCCCCAGACTTCCAGAGGGCCAATGTTATAAGCTTAAAAAAATGCAGGGCTGGCAAATTGGGATTCGGTGTAAATGTACAAAGGTAAACTTCAATAAGGCAGCGTGGGGACTAGTCCTGCTCTTTTATCATTTATTGGCCAGTGCTCTCACAGCCTGCTGGGAGATGTCCCACTTATTCCGCCATACACACCCTGCCACGTAGGTGAATCCTCCTAATACGGGATAGGCCCCTGCCTCTCCAGCAGGCTGCTGCCTGATCTGATATCAGGCCAGTGGGACGGATGGCTCGTATTTTCAATCCAACTTCATTTCTCTGAAGGTCCTCATCTTGCCTGCCCTGAACCCAGGGACACGTTGATAGAGAAAAGTTCCTCAAATCTGATTCAGAACTAAATGGAAAAGCATGAGGAGAAAATCAGTCTCTGTGCAGGCTCATATTTCATCTCCAAATAGAAGTGTGGCAAGCTGTCCTATTTTGAAGTTGTGAGAGAATTTTTGAGACGTAAAAGGCATTCAAATGTCTCCAAGTCAATTTCATCCGTCTTCTCCTCTAGTCAGTCATGGGTTGTCGCTCCCCTTCTATCGCAAGTAATTTGTTTCCTCATGTTTACAACATCAGACATGGCTTTTGATTATGCATTTTGTGTTTGGGAATGAACTCGTCACTTCAGCTATAGATGGCATTGAACTGTTTTACGTGGTGAAAACAGGCCTCTTGTCAAGATATTTCTGATCTTTAAGCAAAGTGAATGACTTAATCTGACCCATGGGACGGCGAATGGGATGTTACGTGTTGAATAGTGTATATCTAAATTCCCTTTTTCACTCTTGTCTTGATGTGCCTGAATTTGCCTTTGTTAGAAGGTTTTGCACTGATACTTTCACCCTGGATTAAAATCTTAATTAACTTGAGTGTCAGCCTATATTGCATTAGTTGAAAAGCCAAAACAGGGGGACTGAGAAAAAGAGCCGCTTGCTTAACATGGGATCATACCGATTGGACCCAGGGTTACCGCAAAGGGCACCATAGTGTGGATGTGCTGCTCGTGTGTCTCTCATCTTGATGCTTTTTGTGTGAGTGTCTCCATCTTTGTGATAAGCCTTCATCAAGAACATGGTAAGGCTTTGAAAAGCTTTGCTTGAATACATGAGATCAGGACCTTATGTTAAGAGGTTGACATGGCCAGAAAGTTAAGATTTCCTCCAGTTTTGTTTTGAAGGTTGAATAGAGAAGATGAATGCAACAACTGCTCTAAAACCAAAGACACCCGGGAGTCTTTGGGGTTGAGCTGTCTGGGTCACCTTCACAGAAGAAATGACAAGAAAGTCTGATCAAAGACTGACCATTCGCTACCGGGAAGCTTTAGTCTGGCCCTGTTCAATTCTTTTGACCTTAGCCATGAATCATGAGTGTTTATGTGCCAACAAAGTTACATAAACACTGGTTTCCGCTTCATCCGTTGTTCCATGTTGGCATTCTACTGCCAATCTTTCCAGTGAAGTTTGTTGAGATTTTGAAGGCAGAGTTGATTTGGCGTTCGTAGCAATGGAAACCAAGATTTGAAGGCGATTTAGATGAAGAGACAATAGCTTTTTGCTATTTTAACATTTTGGTTGCACATCTCTAGGTAACAGTCTAAAGCAGGTTGCCTTAAGGGGGGACTATGCTGTAGCCATCTGCTAACGACAATTTGACGCGCTGTAGACAGCAATGCCACAAAGACAGTTCTCACACCAAATGCCTTTATCTCTACGGCTTTTACTCATCAGTTTGAAATGCAATTTGAACTCCAAAAGCAGCATTAATAGTTCAATAATCTGAGGACAAAGCAAGTGTGTTTCCCATCCAAATTTGGCAGTTGTGTCAAAGCATTCAATTTTTCCTACTAGGGGCATCAAACTGGCCTACTAAGCAAATGTATTTGTTGTAATGTAATGATACCAACATGTAAAATATTTATTTCCTTGTAATAGTAATAATAATCTTACTTAATTGTTTCATTTTTTTATATTTGCATTTAACTGCAATTAACCCTTTGATGCACCAATTAGATAAACTCTTTTAAGATTTTTTTTTATGTTATCTGTCAGTGTAACCAAGAAGCACAAAATTCAGCTCCCAAACCAGAGCATGTTCTTTTTGAGCTTCCAGATATCTAACAGTTTGCTTTTGTTTCCTCTTGAGTTTTGTTAGCTGGCAAATCTTTGCTTACTCAACATCTTTAGCTGCTCCAGCATCCAGCTCTACTGCCCTTGAGTTTTGTACATCCCAATTCTTACAATCCTGAGTGATATTCACAGCAAATCTACCTATTATCATCCTCATTTGACTTACATTTCTGATTCCATACTTTACTTGTTCCTTTTTGTGTTTATAAAGTAATTCTAAGAACAATGGACATATTTTCAAGAGCAATTTATATGTCTGGTGAAAATAAGCAATGATGCTTATTGTCCACAATGATGATTATTGCAATGTTGCCGAAACATTATAACGGGTGGAGTTGCTCTTAGTTAACTAATGATACCAATATAGTTTTTACTTGTGAGAATCTCACATTATAGAAAGGCTGGCAAGATATTCTCAAGGTGCTGTGTAGTTTTACTGACTTTCGTATGTGTATTTGAATTTTTTATGCAGTAGAAGGTGGTGTATTAATTGGTGCACTACAGTCCAACGAAGTGCCTTGTATACAATCAACAACCACACGCATGGAAGAAAATGGCTTTTGAATAGCTGTCCTCTGTGGTGACTACCATGCATCAAAAAGCATAAATGAAAACTCATACCAGGATAGCCTTTTTTTGCATTTTACCCTATTCTCATCCTTTATATTGCCATCACCACCATGGTTGCTTCCCCTTTATTCTAATAAAAGTGAATGTCTTTGCATATGAAATCGGCAATAATGCACTTTTGAGGTCAACTTGGACTATTTGATAAAACAAGCGTCAGTGAGTTGGGTTTTTTTTTGGGTCCACAAGCACAGGAAAGATTTATTGTCTGCTTTTTGCTTGCGCCACCGCTCCTCGTTACTGGCCAACTCTGACCCCATCTTGCCGACACCGCAGAGATGCTTATTCTCAATAGATAATAAGTGAGTGAATAGGTTTTATTCATTGTGGAGTGTTACAGTGCCCAGAGTGGTGCACTGGCCTGGCTTGACACAGAGTACTGCCGGGAGTGTTGGGTATGAGGGGTAGAGAGGGAAACAGAGAGACATCTGCTATGGTCACCCACCCAGCAATACACTATTATACCAAAAGCCAGTGCTACCCTGTAGTTTTGCTCATCCCATTTCCCTGTATGAGTTAGTGCGTGTGTTGAACGGAGTAGAGCTGGGAGGTGGAGGAGCACACACAAGCAAGGGGTTGTTTGCCATATGGCCTCCTTGCACTGAGAGAGAGCAGAAAACTCCAGTTAAAACACAAACTACTGCAAAAAGGGACATTTTTTCTGAGACAAAGTGCTGAATGTTGTGTGATGATCTGACCTTATTCCATTCCACTTCAAGTTATTTATTTTTTTTCAGAATATGCAGATATTTTCCTGATAAATTGGAATCTGGAATATAAGGTGTTGCAAGTTTGCACGATTGAATTTAAACCAAGTGGTAAACAGCTTAAATACATTCAGTGAGAAAATACTAAACAAAATATTTCTACACTGAGTTCTAGTCAGGTTAAATCATTTATGTGATTATTTCCATTACAGACTCTAGTAGAAGTAGTGAAGAGACACAAAAGCATTTTTAAGATCTCTTCTTCTAATAAACAACATCTATAGATGCTCACCAAAGTCCTTGCCTTGTTCATTGCATAGGCCTATCAAGACAACAGTAAAATGTAATGACCTTCTCAAGTTACTTAAATGGCACTGTTCTTTTCTTGATTAAGTTTTTAAAGTGGATGTTTTGCCCAGATAGTGATCCTAAGTGGCAGAAAATGTGTCTAACATAAAGTAAATGAGAATGAAACAAGAAGAGGCAGAAAGAATAAAATGGGTGAATGGTAGTTTTGTAATTCTTTTTATCTTTAATTTCTTTTTTATTTTGGGGACTTTTATTTAAGGGTCTCAAGATTCTCCTAAATTGGAGTAGAAGATTTTTTTTTTCTTTAAGAGAGAGATGCTTTCTAGGAGAAAGTATTGGATCCAAGTAATAGTAAGAGAGCATGCTTCTTGGTAAGCTTAACAGAAAATGATCCTTCCTTGCTATGGCAAATTTTAAATTCGACTCGGAATCTGTGGTTTGCAGCATCCACATTTTTACTTGTGACATTTCAGGGCAGAGTATTAATCTTCTCACCAATACTGACATTTGGCATCTTACTTTTGCTTGTGTTGTGCATCATAGGAACATTTGGCAAAAGAATGGAAAAGTATACACTAAAGCTATCTTTGATTCGTGAAACTTAACATAGGTAAAATTTGTTTGAATTTGAATAACATGATTGGACTTATACAGTGTTGTAAAAAAATTATTTAAACTATATTCTGCATGAGTCCTCTGAATACCAGAAGAGCCATATAGCCCTTCCAGTGGGTTTGTGATTTTTTTTCCTAATAGGAACGCACCTGAACAACTTCCAGAAGGATGTGTCTAGGAGGCACTTCGATCAGATACCTCAAATGACTCCTTTGATTTGAAGGAATACTGGCTCTATTTTGAGCTCCCCGGAAATAAGGGAGTTCCTCACCTTGTCTCAAGTGCTAAGTCAGATCATCTTGCCAAGGAAACTCATTGCTAACTCTTTTACCTAAGATGTTCATTCAATTAGATCCATGATTCACCACCATAAGCAAGATTTGGGACATGCATTGGTAAACCAAGAATCTTGCCATTTGGCTCAGGTACTTCTTTCCCATGACAGACCTGAGCAAAACCTACATACTTTCAGATGATACCTGTGTCGATTTTCCTCTCTATACTACCACTATTCATGAGCAAGACCCAAAGATCTTTTAAGTTCTCTGCTTGACTCCAGTCCCCTGAGGAAGTAATCTACACTTTTCTGGTAAGGAACCATAGCATCAGACTTAGAGTAGCTGACCCTGACACTGGCCATTTTGCACTTGGGTTGTGAATTGCTACAATCTATAGAGAAGTTCAAGGTCTGACAACATCATCTAAACCAGTGTTTCCCAACCCTGGTCCTGGAGGCACACTGCCCTGCATGTTTTAGGTGTTACCTAGCTTTAGCCCAGGTGATTTCAATTGATAAGTGTTTGCTGAACTGCAATCAGCTGAATCAGGCATACTAAAGCAGATAAATATCTAAAACATGCAGGACAGTGTGCCTCGGGGACCAGGGTTGGGAAACACTGACCACATCATCTACGCAACTTTTGGGTGATTTTTCCCAAACCAGACGCCTTCCTATTCCTTGAGATCCTCTCCACAAACACCATGGACAGAATCCTTTACATAAATTTCTCAGCGATTCAAAATCTTATATTGTTCAAGTCATTTATTGCACTTTGAATCTCTAAAGCAATTAAATGACCCTAATCATAATCTAAGAGAGAATGGAACAAGTTAAGCAGAAGTTAGCTCTACAAGAGAAATATAGCTTGTCCTTTGAAACATGAGTAAAATTACATGACATGCTTACAAGTCCTTTCACATATTTCTGACTGAGTTATTGCGCTGCAAAGTTGTTGATGTCGTACTTCATAAAAATCTCTAGATAATAGGAAGGATCAGAGAAATTTTCAAAGTGATATTTCAAACATATTGTTAAAGCACTCACTCACCAGGACAGACTTACAAGTGTGACAGAAGACTGAACTCAAATTTAAGCCTCAAACATCATGAAATGCAACACTTGGTGCCACAGTGCAACTGATAACACTTTGACTGTAGAAAGATCAAAGCAAAGGACAAACACACAAGGGACATTTCATCTTTTTTTGAAAGCAGTAAGGTGAAAAAAGATGCAAGGAGATTCAGTGGGGAGAAAGTTACAAACAAGGAGACAAGGAGAAAGAGATCCATTCAAAGTCGGAGAAACCAATGATGCTGCTCATGCAGAGGGATTGCCACACCCACTGAGCAGCCGGGGGCTCTGGAGTGAAGGAAGGTTTTCATCTGTTTTATCTCTTCCGCCGTCTTTTGCTTCTTTCTCTTTTTGAGGTTACACAGAGCATGTCTCCTTTTTCCCCTTTCCCCCTTCTTCAGTGAGGCAGAGATCTTAATCGCCCCTGACCGTAATCTTCCAGAGTGAAATGCTTTTGTTCAATAGACAAAAAGGAGCTTATAGATGCTGCACCCTGCAAGGCTATATCACCATAGGGTTATCCTCTGGCAAAACGGGAGAGGTGTGCTATGTGCGTGTACGTGTGAGTGTCACATGTAGACTGTGGAAAAACGGCCTATTTTAGATAATGTGATCTGTTTGACACCTGAATAAGTCAGTTTGTGAAGGTAGAAAACTCTTACTGTTTTACCAACGAAACATGTGAAAAGCTGTGATCTTAGATGAAGACTTTGCTGGCTTATCTTGAGGAAGTATGTACTGTAGGTGGTGCTGCAATGTCCATTATTGTGTCTGCCTTGAAAAGCTAAATATATACTTAGTTTGAAGGTCTGTAAACTATGAAGAGTTGACATATGACAGTTTAGACCAGTTGTAAAGTTGTGTCTTTTCTTTAATTTTAACAATTTTCCATTTTTTTAAATCTTTTTTTCTGCATCTATATTGTTCTTTTGTGGAAAAAAACTATCCATCTCCTGAATGGAGCAAACTAAAAGTGACACTATATGTTATTTGCAAAGAGAACTGCAATCATATAGAGATCATTTTTGTGGCCACCGCCAATCCCACTTAAAGTCACCCTTTTTTCTCCATCTGTAAGTCTTTCTTGCGCTTTATTTTTTTCTCCCTCTTTTCCTCTGTTATTTCACTTTCGACATGCCTTGGTGCTTTATTTTTTGCCTCTCTCTGTCATCTCATTTTATTCTGGTTGCATTTGTCACTTTCTCCTTCTCTGTCGCGGTCTTTTCTTGTTCTTTTGTTTCACTGTCACTTTCATTCCAAGCAACATGTTTTGTATTTTTTGTCGGTTCCCCCTTCTTTTTTTCTCCTCACATGCACACTCAAACAGATAATAAGTATGTGCTTTTTAAAGTGAAAGGACTATATTTTTTCTGCAGTGTCTTGACACATATGTTGTGAATTGGTGGGCTTTAAATAAACAGAATTGAATTGAATATTTTTAAAATTGCACAAAAGAGTGAAATGTAAATTTTCATTTAAATGCATAACAATCTCAAAGCTAAGAGCTCAGAGTTAGTGCATCAAACCTAAGATATTTATACTTATTAGGCAAACCATCGTAACCACTGATAGTTGATATGAAAAATATGCATAACCTTTTCACCATGGCAACTATTGTTAGGTGTGATGTATCAAGCAGGAAGTAAATATTTTGACCTGCAAGTTGAATCATTATAAACAGGAATAGACAAGTATAAAGATTTGATCAAGTTTGACAAGGCTTCATTTCTTGGGTGAACATAGGATAAAAAAAATTCTAAATTTGCCGTTTTTGTGGGGTATTTCCAGTCTGTAGTGGCCAAGCTCTATCAGACGTGGTTCATGTTTTAGCAGAATAATGCACCCTTAAAACAAAAATGTTAATATAATTTGAGGAGTACACAAATCTAGAGGTGTTGATTTGGTTTTCAAATTCCCCAGAAATTAATTGCGTATCTGTAGAATGTGCTGGATAAACAAGTCTGCTGTATGGCTCAAATCAACTCGGTACTTAAAGGACATGCTACTAACAGCCTGCTGCCAGATACCACTTCACATCTTCACGGCTGTAGTCTGGTAATGTCCATGTAGCCATACATTGTTAGGGAGGTGGTCATAATGTTATATCTGCTCAGTGTTGACAAGTCTGAGTAGTTGAACTGTAACATTGTGAGAAATAATCCCAAAGAATTTGAGAACTTCTTATCTCAGTGCACATGTTGTGTCTTTACTTAAACAAGCGATGGGATGCAAGCTTGAAAAATTTGACTAAATGCATATGGATTAGTATGAGATGAGTAACACAGAGCAAAAACGATATACTTATCGTATATCGTTTTTTTATACTTATCGAACTTCCAGTTCTGAAATTAAATTCCTATATAAAATTGACCATTGTGAATATTCCCGCCTATGGATTGGTATTTATTTAAATGTGAGCTTATTAGTGTCTGACACATTTTGCTTTGTCCACTGCTTTAAAATGTACAGGGGAAAATTCATTCTTATACTGTCTTCAGCTTAAATGTACATCATCCCTCCGTGTTACTTCTTTGTTCCTCATTCTCGTTGTCCTTGTCCCTGAACACTGTGGATTGACAAATTAGATAGAATCTCATCAGGCGTAAATAATGACAGCTATCTGTAAATAGTGCTGGAGCAGGAGAGCAACAGATGCTGCTCCTGGTGAAGGAGAAAAAGACTGCTCTCCTCCACTGAGCCTGCTCTCCGCATGCTGCCACTCACGTATTTGGCTCCCATTAACACTGATCTATATTAATTCCTTAGAAAAAAACGAGGCTGAATAAGAAAGTTGATTAAGGAAATGAAAATCTATTCTGCTGCGCCAAAGCTCAATGTGTTCCAGTCTGTTTCACACTGTGGGATTTTTAAACCTTAAAGGCTATCCAGTTAGTCACAGACCAACGAAGCAAAGCTGTGTTACAATGTTTATTTATCCATCTACTTATTCTTTTTTAAACATTTCCCCTATCCCACCTACTATATTGGTAGACAGAGACGCAGAGAGAGCGAGACTTGTCTTTTTGCTGCAGAAGCAAATAAAAATTTCAAGCCTCTTATGTAAATTTCTAAAAGCAAGTCTTGTCTCAAATACAAGAAGTGTACAAAAGCTCAGTGAGCTACAGTAGTTTGCTAAAATGTACCTGGCATTCATCAATACTTGGAATGAAAGCTAACGCCCTCCCATGTCCGCTGAGGCTAGTATCCAGTCATTGATTTCTGGCCAGGCGTTTGCTCACCCCAGCCAAGGCCCAAATGTAATTTAAGTGCTGTGTGGCGACGTGTTTGTAGCATAAAACCTTACATGGTGTGGTCAACAGCCTCAGGCAATGAGTGAGCTCTAAAGTGGCAAACATCAGTGAGACGTATTTCCTCTTCCAGTTCACCTTGCGCCTCCTCGTCAAATTAAACGATAGAGACTGGAGGGCTTTCTGCGGGCCTTCAGCAAGCTTTCACCCCTCCAACTCTAAGAGGATGAGGCAGGCCGATGACAAACACTCACCGCACAGCTCACACATGACAGAGGGGGGAAAAAAATAATAAAAATAAAACACTTCAATTATTCCATATAAAATGGCATCAGCTCTCGACCCTGTACTCCAGGAAATTAAATTTCAAAACGGACCTCAGCTATGGCTGCAAAACAAAGCCGTCTGATGATTAGGGGAGGATTTTAATAATGCCAGATTTTCTACATTGGTGTGCAGAAGGAGGGGAATTTGTTCATTACAATTAAAAAAATATAACAAAATGTGACAAAGAAAACATTAAATTTTTTGTTTGATGTTGAAACCTGATATTTACACACACCATATAAAAGGACCATCTTTTTCCTCAATGACATTTAAGTAACTAACTTAAGCTTTTCCTGTTAAGTCAGTTAAAATTGCCACCTTGTTTTTATTTTTTTGGATATTTTCTCAACTTTCTTGGAATTTCAATTTCAAATTGCCCCTTAAACAGCATGACTGGAGTCAAATATTTCTGTTATTATTTCACATACTACTTACAATAACTTGGTTGGCCCATTCCTCCTGACATAACTGATGGAACCAAATCAGGTTAGTAAGCCACCTTGCTCACACAAAACATTTTCAGCTTTGCTCATGGAACTGGGATCATGGTTGCACAAAGATCCCTCCAAAACACAAAGTTGTCATTAAGCCATTTGTAACTAATTTGGTAGTATTGTTAGGATGGTTGTCTACTTGGAGGACAAACTTACTCAAGCTAGACTGGCTGATGTCTCAAGATGTTGCATCAATTTTTTCACATAATGACTAAAAATTTAATTGTTTCTCTGTGTGCATTTGCAAACTGTAGTCTGACTTTTTATGTTACTTTCAGAATAATGACTTCTTGTGCATGAGTTCACATGAGTAAGAAGGACAGAGTCTTACCAGATTTTGTCAACATCTTGTAAAAATCTTGTACTTTAATTCTGGGGTAAATATATACTTTCTGAGGACAATGATTGGTGTGAGTAGATATTTTCATAGTGATTTTTTTTTTTTACTGATTGTTTGTACAGATGAACATGTTGCACTCAGACATCTGAAAGTGGATTATATGTTTTTATATAGTGTGTGCGTATTCATCCACATAACAGATCCTCTGAACTTGTCATGTTAAATTTTTGATTTTGTGTTGTAGTGTATGAGTGCAAGACAAGATGCTGTTGTGTGATACGGCCACCTAAACACCCAAAATGTCACAACAGATTACAAAGCTTTTGGCGACAGATATTAATACTAAATGTATGCTGACATAAGCTGCAAAGACAATATGTTGTGTCAGAAAGCAACACAGACAAAGACATGATAAAAATATTACACTCTTTGTTCAAGTGCTTCGACATCCACCCAAAGAACATCGCCGGCTCCTGCATCCAGTGCCTCAGTTGGGAAAATAATTGCTCCGGGAGGTTGATGGACTGTCAGGAGTCACGCGAGCTTGTTTCCTCTGTTCTCTTTTCTTTCCCTCTCGCCTGGCGACGCAGACAGACGCCACGGAAGCACCTTGTGTTCGCCATGTACGGAGATAAACTGCATATTGCATTCTGTTTCAAGTGTTACAAATCTCTTGCAATAATATAATAAAAGATGTATTATTCATTGCTTCTGCAGTGATTGAACTCAGGAATGAAATATGCATAGGGCGCGCATGCTATTTCAAAAAGCCAACATTTGACGGCGGGCGATGAGCGAACATCACCTCATGTCTCTGTCATCAAATGCCGAAGACAGGAGATTAGTTGTGTGAGGACAGTGCGGGGTAGTTTGGGGGCCACTTCATGGGCTGGCAAAATGAGTGAAATGTTTCAAGAGAAATATGTGAGAGGGATCCAGGTGAAAATAAGAATACATTTTCAATCTTCTGTATGATGAGAATCCATTTGTGGTCCCCAGGTGTGACAAACAAAAGGCTGGATGTGTTGTTCCAAATCCACATAACTGGTTTTGCTTTATTTCCCACTGAGATGGGGTGCATGGGGAGTGTGGGATTAGGGTGTTGTGGGTGCCAACTAAATCATTTCGCTGCCTGTTCTCTGCAGAGGGTATAATTGCAGACCTTAAAACATACCAATTCTGTTTTGGTATGTGGGAAGAGCTCAAAGGGAGAGGTTAGAAATTATCAGTCACTTTGGTTTAAAAACATTTGCGTGCAGCATATTAGACTGAGATGTTTGTGACACTGTAGTATGATTGCATTATTTGCAAATAGTACATTAAAGAAAAAGGGAAAAATCTGTTGTCGCATTCCAGGAAACCTCATCACAACAGCATATATTTATGAGGTGGTGCAAAATGTGGTATATTTTTAGAGAACATATTGTATTTTATGTTAGTGATTTCCAAGTGTTTTTCTATTGGCCTGGGGGCCTGTGTGACTGAGTAATAGACATAGTAATGGCTTCATCCTTGCCTGCCTAAATTTGTTTTCCATCTTTGTGACTTGCAAACACCAAAATGAAAAAAATAGGCAACAAATGATGAACAGCATCTGCCCAATTACTCTCACTTTATGTTCAGAAATATATATTTTTGTTATCAAGATGTACCCCTGCTCTGCATTGACAACACCTTGCCACAGAAAGAAAAGGCATTTACATTTCCTCAGGCTGGCAGTGAGGCACATGTTTTCCGATTCATTTAGCTGGTTTTCCTCCTGAAGCAATGGAAGGCCCTGACCCGAAGCTTCTCTGTTAGCACATTAGAAACTGTATAGTATTGCATCGGTGCCTGTCATTCACAAACACCCCGTACAATCAACACAAACAAGCCCTGAATCCTACCCCACACACAAACACGTGCAGGAAGCTGGGGCATTGATTTTATAATGATGCCCTGGCTGCTTCCAGCCATGGAGGAATTGGAGCTGGCTGTGTTGAACTCGTGGTGTGTGGAGAGTTTTTTGGATCAGAGCCCCATTGGTTGGTGGGAGCGTCTAGTCCGGTGGAGAGGATGGGCTACAGACGTGTGCAGGCGGTCGATCCAAAGCATGTAGAACACAGAAAGGCAGCCGTGCCCAACTTTGCTGAGGAACCGGGAGCCAAACGTCCCTTCTTCAGCACACACAGACCTGCAACTGCCAATCAAAGCAGCCTCCGGCACTGCCACTGCCTTGTGCGCATAAATTAGCATGTATTTGCATAAGAATTCACTCGTTTAGCAGACCCACTTGGCTCTCCCCCAAATGGCATTTTCTAACTCCCCTTCCGTCTACCACTTTTCCTCTTCTTATCCTTTTACAAGCACCAATAAGAGATAGAAAATAATCTGTTAACCCTTTTCATACCTAACCCCTCTTGACACAAATTACACGTGCATATGCATGTTTGTTTTGGATTGCAAATTAGAACATTTAACCAACAAATGATTTGGAAAACAAGCAAATAAACACGGACAGACTTACTTCAGTATTGCTTTGTGTGAACCTTTGTAGAACCAGCTCCCCAATGTGTGAGCTAGCGCTCTGCATCAACCTAATGACCTGCAACTTCAAAATGAATTGTGCTTCAAATTTGCAGCATAGCTGATGGGTCACATGGTATTCATCAGCATAGCTACATTATTTAGCAACAAATTTTAAAAGCCTATTTAATATGTTTCAGCCCAAAGCGGGGAACTAGAACATGTGCATCTTTCTAAATTACATATCAAAACAGAACAATTCTTCAGAAGTGGTTCTAAGGAAGCTTAGAGAGTCAATAAATATTTTTTTTATTTTGTTCCATGATGATCCATCAGTCATATTAAAAGAAAGAAGATATTGTAGCTATTAAAAAGAAAGAGCTACCAATTGTCCTTTCTATGAGTTACTGGAGTCAATGCATGAACATAACATCCTAAATTTCTGACAAAGTCTGCTTTTTCTATGTCTCAAGCATCCCAAACAGCTGGTATGTTTGTAGGATGATCTGGAACGTTGCCTATAGTTGCTAAGTTATTTGCTTGTACATGTGGTGCTGCTTTCAAGCTAGCAGGAGGTTCTTGGTGAGAGCATTCTAAAAAAAACATCTCACTTGCATGATTACAATCAGTTTATGTGTTTATGTCGGTACGCATAGCAATCATCTCGCCTTAAACATGGCTCACATAAAAATGTCTGGATACAGCCCTTTGCTCTAAAAATATTGGAAGAACAATGCATGTGGTACACACAGATGTTTCAGAGGGATGAGCTCTAGTCACCCATGCAGTTTCACATTTAGGGGAGTATGAGCTTGCTGTACGCTACAAGGTCTAACTAGTACCACAGTCTCAACAGACCTACAGAACTGTACAATAATATCGGCACCCTCTGAACTCTTTCACATTTTGCTTTATGGTTTAAGTGTTTTTTGCTGTGATTTTGTGTTACAGGGAAACACGAAGTCGTGCATCACTGGGGAGTGGAAAAAAAATTAAACACAATTTTCAAATTATTTTTTACAAATAAGTAAGAGTGAACAATGCACATGTATTCCGCAACCCCTTGACTCTGTGCATAACTACTTTTTGCAGCTGCAGAACCCTTGGGGGGTATACCACTACCTGATTTGTCTTGTCAAAGATTCTCAGTGGGATTTAGGTCTGGACTTCGACAGAGCGATTTCTTTCAGCTAAACATTTGAATTGCTCTATGTTTAGGGTCATTTTCATGGTAAAAATTAAAATTCTACCCAAGGCTAGCCCCTGACATTTTTCCTTTGTGGTAGGCACAATATGTAACCACCCATCTTTCTTTTACTCTAACCAGTACCTTTGTCCTTTCTGATAAATTGTGTTCCTATCGCTTTGTGTCACCATGTGGTAACTCTGTGTTTCATTATGTTGTGACATGATGGTGCATTGCACTTTGCGGATTGATCAAAATGTTACATTTTGCATCTGACTGGAGGACTTTTTTCCACATTTTTCAAATGTTCTTCAGATGAGGCCGGTCAGGTGGGCCATCACTGGCCCATCTGGCCTGTGGTTGTTCGCAGCTCCTCCAGCGTTACTATGGGGCTCTTGCCTAATGAGTTACCTTAGATGGACAACCATGTCTTGACAGGTTTCCAGCTGTTCTTTTTCCATTACTGAAGCAATTGAACTGTGGTCTGTGACATGTTCAAAGCCTAGATCATTCTGCCATTCTTTGAATTTCTCCATAACATTATCCCAGACATAACTGATGGGTTCTTTGGTCTTCATGATGTTGCTTGTTCACTATTGTCCCTTATCAAACCTCTATGGCCTTTTACAACAGTCTGTGTTTTAAGAATGAAATACACATAAATAGGTGAATGGATTTTATTTGGAAGTATAAAATTAAGAGTATTTGCAAGTTTGAGATATTATTTACAAATCAAAATCTGAAAGTGTGATTAGGAGATATATAAAGTATTTTCTATATTCCTTGGACTTCACAATCATGTCTGTCTCATAAAGTTCCAATAAAACACACTGGATTTTCTGCTTGTACTATGACAAAATATGGATTAATTCAAAGGGTACAAATACTTTTGCAAGATACTGTATATGTTATTAAATGTGACAAGCAAGTAGTAACACACAATGGGCTTTTAATTTCGTCATGTTTGTCCCTGAAGGATTACTGGCAGATTATGGCTCAGTTTGCGTGTATGTATGCGTGTATGTGTAATTTTACATCTAAATAGCTCAAACTCCAGGAGGCTGTACAGTCGCTCTGGGGACTGTTCTCTCTCCTTATGATCCCCTGCTGGTCCAGGCGCACGACTGAGCTTCTTGTCACCATCTCCAACCTGTGCTTCCTTCCCTGCATCATATCTAACTCAAACACACACACGCACGCACACACCCACACAAAAAGAAGCGCACATACCCGAGGGGCTAAGGCTGCCCTGTCTCATCCCATTTCGTCAGTTCCTTTGATCCTTCACCCTCCCAAAAATACACTTTACCCCCTCCCCTCCTGTCAGCGTTAACTTCCTACCCTGCTATTTAAGCTTTCTTGTCTGCCTGGAGCGTCCAGAGCTTTGACACTAGCTACTGCTGTCTCCTAATGGCAGAACAGACTGGGGGTGTCAGGCAACAGGAGCACCACAAAAGGCCCTGAGGTACACTACGAGATAAGGATGGCTCATTACTGCCGAGGAAGGGTTAATGTTCACAAGCGGCTTCGAAAGGCCCCTCCCAGACCGTTGTTGCTTGTTATGAAAGTTAATGATGTCAGTGGAGGCCCTGCTTGTTGATTAGTTTAAATGGAGGACTAATAGAAGCACGTGAGCGTGATTAATGAAGGAAGGGGAGTATTTCAAAGACAAGGCCGCGCCATGGCGAACCTGGGTGGTCCCAGGTGAAGCATGTCTCCAGACAACACTGCAGGGCACCTTATCAGCTGGTCGCGTTATCCTCCATGCCACCCCGATAGCATGACCTGCCATGGCATGCCACAAAACCCACTTCAGCACCGAGACAGGCCAGCCATTGTGGACAGGCCTAATTAGCTGTCACAGCAGGTGGAGCAGGGAGCAGGGACACTCTGTGGTCTGCTCCCTGACAGCAAGGGTCCCCACAGATCTTCCACAGACGCTGGAGCACACATGCACATGTGTGCTTACATGTCTGTTTATGACTGTGGGGGCATGCTTTTAAATAGAGACAGAATTGTGAAGGGTATGTCAGGATGTAGTGCACATATAGTCCCTCATTGACAAGCAGAAAGGAGATTACTCCATTGACAATGTGCATAGGAAAAAAAAAAACAGGTAGGTGTGAGTCTGCAAGTCTCTGTTCGGAAAACTTTAATTACCTTTCAGTTAACTTTTTGCCAGTGAGAGCTTTGACAGAATGGAGAGGCACTGGACTACCACAATGAAGAACACAACATAAAAAAAACTGCGATAGGTCACAGGAGAGCAAAACTCTAAATTTATAATGCATATATTGAAAACACACAGGGTTCCTGTGATCAAATAAGTCATAATGCATCCAAAACTAAAAACAAAGCTCCAAAGCAATCCTCCCTGCCAGAGATATAGCTTGAAGCAGATGTTTGTTTGATATAAAGAGCACTTGAATTCGATGTAATGTCTGTCGCAGGTACCACAAATAGTGAAGACAGAGAAGTAAATAAGCAATTTTGTCTGCAAAAATGTTTTCTCTTGGTAGATCTGTGACCATAAACAATCATTCAGCCTTTCTCTCTCTTAATAATGGGCCATTTACACGCGTTCTCTGCATCATCGGACCCCTGTCACCTCCCTCCCACCACAATATGTTGCTTAGTGTGTTTTCCTCCAAACCCCCACGGAGTTTGTCCCTCTTTTTTAGCTTTGTGCATGGTGGGTAGATACGGTGCATTCTGATGCTCCCCTATGCATACTGTTTGAGTCGTTACTGATATCTACCCTGAACACACAATGCACGCACAGTAAAAGACACACACTTTAGCTAAACACACTCCCCTGGTTTAATCTATTACCATTTTTATGTGGCTCAAATATTCAGGCTGTGTTATAAGCATCATTATGAGGCTTATAACTGCAACAGCCAAAGGATTTATAGGCTTAAATAAATTATGTGATACAATAGTGCAAATTTTATGAGTTGAAACTTTGCAAATATTTTTAAGCAATACCAATAAAGACAAATAACCTGAAAAGATGTGAGAAAGGGATTTCTCCCTGCACTGTTAAAGGCTGGTTTTAATAGTGTCACACTCTTCACATTGTACTTTATGTTTACATTTATCTTACACACATTATTTAACTTGAATGGGATAAAATTTATACATCATGTTTTATTTTTTATGCCTTGATAATTTTTTTCCTGTTCATGTGTTTTAATGTGTCTTAAATCCTTTCCTTTTATACATACTAACGTGTGTTGATGGGAGTTGTTTCACCAAACTCATAAAACAACACACACAGTGATGCATAGCATTTTTAAACTCATACGTTTCACACTTGGTCACTATACATCATGTTTGATGTTATGTGAGTAGGCCTATTTGATCCCATTTGGCAGATGGATCCAATCGTCCACACTGATATTGGGTTCTGACACAAAGCAATCTGACGACAGGCTCATTGATGATGATGAGTTCTGTTCTATTGCACTGAGATTCAGTCCAATTTCAAAAGCAAATTCAGCCATTCATCTTACAAATAATTGTGGCACTTTATCAATTGCTCCCAGTCTTTTATCTATCACTTCGATTGATGTGATCATTTTCCCAAACAGCCTTCTTTGCTAACAGCATCTTGGAACACAATTGTAGGGCCTTTGTAGGGGTGTGTGTGTGTGGGGGTGTGCGTGCGTGTGTGGGGGTGTGTGTGCTGATATAGGTCTAAAGGCATTCAGATGCTGAGCTACCACTATATCCACATTTGTGTGTATAAATGGTGTTGCATCGAAAATAAGCAACAATTTTATAACATTTACATTTTCTTGTTTGTGATGGCTAAAGTACATTTGTGTGTGGAATAGGAGTCTGCTGACATTAAAATAATTCATCTTCAATTTTAACATTATTAGCATTTGCTTTCCTTGTTTGTTGCACTTGGTTTATTCATGAGCTCCTTTTTTCCATTATTAAAGCGACTATAAATTTGAGTATGAATGTCAGGAGGTTTATAAATCTGTTGTTTTTTTGTCTGTGTGTTCAATACAATCAGAGTCCAGTGTTTTATATCTTCATATAAATGTATAACTACATTATAAGATTTTATTACAGCTATTTATTAGTTTTTATGTCAGTGCTGAGAAGCATTAAAGATATATTTAATTTATTTTCTAACAGTAATATTTGAGTGACACATGGTAATGTTTTAGATATTAAAAATTTATGATTTTCAATTCAAATAAAAATAAATATATACAAAATATTGTTAAATGTGAACTTAGAGGGCACACTTTTGGTTCTCAACCTGTAACAGGGCTGCTGACCATAAGATATTTTAGAAGTGACTGGAGAGCTGGGGTCGGGCTGTCCGGAACAGTACTTTACTGGTCTTAGGTTCTTAGCTAAAGTACAGTGGCTTCTTTGTGTCAATGGGTAACTTTTCAGATAACAAAAATCACATGTGTGGTTCCACAAGGTTCTATTTGGTGGCCCTTTCATTTAATATCTACATCCTCCTGCTAGCTCAGATTATAACAAGTCAAAAGATTAGTTACCATAACTATGCAGGTGATACACGGAGCTACAGTATAGTACAATATTAAGAATAACAATGTTGTTATTTTTTTCACTTTTCTTTAAATTCCAAAGTTCACATAAATTACCTTTGGAAAAAAAACATGACTTGGGTCAAAGGTTTTTGTATCCTTTCTCTAGATTTATGCAATATTTTCTGAAATTTAAGTTCAGTCCTCCTAACTGGATTAATGTTACTGTCAGGTTTATGACAGCCTTGGTTGTACCTTTTCGGAACAAAATGGGGTTTCACATTGGCCCCTGAGAAACCAGGTGCAGGGAAGCACAAAAGTAACAGGTAGTAGATGGATGATAAAAACAATTTATTTAAAGAAGAAACACAAGTTGCTGCAGTGCAGGGAACCCAGTGTTAATTTAAAGAATAAAGAAACAGGAGAAGGTTTGACAAAACAGGAAGACAGATAAAATCTCAGAGTTGATTAAGAACACTGACACTAAACACTGGAAGTCCAGAAAATAATAAAATCCAGGTTATTGCACTGAACAGGATTCAACTGAAGAACTAAAATAATAATAAGAAAACCAGCTCTTTAACCCAAAAGAGGTTGAAATGATCAAAATCTAAATCTTTAAGATAAACTCTAAAATCGGAAACAAAAAAAAAAAAACTGTCACAAACCAATGATTGGCATTGTATCATTCGATCTGTTCAAATATTAAAGAAAATAAAATAGTATGAGATCACAATACTGTAACACTCCTTTGATACCTGGAGACAGTATGCCAATGTGTTCTAGTAAGCACTGTACTATTTTTGCTGGTCAGTATTTTAGCAGAGCAGTATTTTTTTCCCAATTCTTCTGTAATTTCTCTCAGCTGACTCCTCATCAGCACAGTATTGTGTATGAGCTGCAGCACAGACCCGACCGGCAGGTACATGAGTGGAGCAAAGCGGGACACACATTCATAAATCTGACAGATGAATTGTGTCATTACCTTCCCACTTATTATTATTCTCTTGCATTCTTTGCACTGCGTGCCACTTTAACTGTTTCCACATGCTGGGTCCAAAACATTTGTACTGTGGCCTTGCAGAAAGACAGGTGCTCCTGGGGAGGGGCTGAGTTATTGTTGCCTTTTCTGTTCTGGCTTTTTGTTTGTCTGCTTGAGCCTGAGCATTGGACTTGTTGTGCTTTGTTGCATGCACTGAAAACACTATGTGCACTATTATAAACTCAGACGGTTTTGATTTTTCACAGGTTTCATTCACTGTAAGTAAAATCACATGTGGTGTTAAGGGGGAAACCTTGGATTACTAGGGACGGGAACAGTGGAGGCGGGGGTCATCTTGCTGTTATGTTGGTGTTTGTGTTGGGGCTTGAGTCATGTAGCGGGACGGTGGATGTTAGCTGGTGACCTATGGTTCTCAGGGACATTATAGTTGTGGTGTTTATCTTTCTGTGGCTGCTGCAGCCTCCAGGAGCTAAGACTATCTGGCCCTTGCTGCTCTTCTCAACTCCAGGTTGAGAAGAGCAGCACACACACAACTACTCTTCTGTAAAGTGACATCATCTGTCAACTTCTTTTCTTTCTAGCTGCTTATTAAGATCAGATTTACTTCAGAAGAGGTGGCACGTTGTGGATGCCAATCATTGTATGCATTCTGTCCCATGATTGAGGCTAAACCGCTGCCACAAGTTGGCCCTGCTGCTCTCGTTAGTTTTCAGAGTTTTATTTTTCTAGGAATAGAAGGACCTTACAATTTAATTTTGTATATTTCAGAAGTGCAGCCTACAAAATATTTTTAGAATCCAATAACTTTATGTAAGTGCATGTATGTAATATAGTGATTTTGAGCTACTGGGCCAAGTTTAAAATATGATATTTACACTATCGGGTTAATGCTCAAATATTTAAGGTTTTCTTCTGCCTTGAATGCATAGTCTCATTTGTGAATCTCATGCGGCGAGAAAGTCTCAAAAGTCGAGTGCACAGGCAAGCTAATCCATGCGCCGATCCGTCCACAGCTGTTGTACCTATATTTGCTGGTTTCTATGTGTAGTATATTACTACTTGTGCAGTTTGAAACCTGTGAATTTGAGAAACTACAAATTTGCGAATGTTGAGGTATACATTTATGCAGTATGTCATACACATTTCTGTATGTTGTATATTTAGAAATCTTTTGATATGCATTAAGAACATTTTTGAGACTAATTTGACTCTGTACAGATGTCCCCAACTCATTTCAGCATCTACATTCCTCATTTCTAACCAGGTATTTTTTTGAAGAAGTTGCATGAACGATCAGGGATTTGTAAAACACTTGAAAGCTTGAAGCAATCTAATACTTACTCAATAAATTTGCACCAAAAATGGCTATTGAATTAAAATTGTTCCTTTTTTGTTCGATGGACAGTTTTTGATTAAAATGTGATTAATTAATTATTTAGCCTGGAATTAACTTAATTAAAAATTTGATTTGAGTCCCACCACTAAGAATAAGATAAAAAGCATCAATCAGATCATCTACCTATGCTGTCTAAATCACTGTAGATGAAAGTGGCTGCCATAAACATATAGATGTGTCAAACTAGTCACAGTGGATTGCTGTTCATTGTGAACACTTCTGCATCCACTCACATTTGTCCTCTCTTCACTCACAAACACTGTAGGTGTTGAACTGATCAAAGACATGGCAAAACATTTTAGTTTTTGAACTACTGGTCCTGATCTGATGAGACATTCTTCAAAAGTTTTAACATCTGACAGCTTGAATCATGTTGGAATGACATTTCTAAATCAATAAGGAATGCTGCAGATGGTAACAAATGGTAAGATACTGAAAAATGAGTCATTCCTTTAATGGATGGGTTAAGAGATAAAAAAACTGACTGAAGTTACAAATGTTTAAGAGTACACTGGATTAGAAATCATTTCCAAAATATATCTGGCAATCAGAAAGCGAAACTAATTTATTTATTTTTTCACATAAAATGTATAAATTCTGTGGCATCATGAACCTGCAATTTATAAATGATATAAATAAATTTATAATGCCTTATTTAAAAGTTGACAAACTATGTCATAACAGAGATGGAATATTTTAGGAGCAGATATGCCTGTGTGTTTTGTTTCAAATATACAAAAACGTGGAAGCACAGGTTTACATACATGTGGTTCCCAAAAATACCCGATAAAAAGTATCAGCCAGGCTGATTAGACCACCGTTAAAAATCTTACACTGAGGTAATACATAAGACTTGAATATTATTTGTAAGGATTTACAAATAGCACACAAATATGATGCAAATTAAGAAGGATTTCAATTGGTTGGTTGTCAGGATACACTCATGTTTGTTAAACTTGCATATCATTTCTTTGAAAATATGTTAGATTTCACTTGATAAATTATGAAAGTGGAACTTTTTAAATCGACAAAAAAAAAAAAAAATCAAAAAAAGATTCTTATTTTTTTCAGAACAAAAATAAGAACAGCAATTTGCAGACCGGGTCTTATTTTTTTTTTTCTCTGTCATTGTTTGTTGTTCCTTTACTCTCTTTTCAACATTTCAAATGCACAAACGAACACGCACACACCCTCACACACACACACACACACTGAATGCCCCGGTATAGTGTCCCTGCGGCCCATGAAAGAGAAAGAGAGGAGCTCTCGCCTCACAAGAACAGACCTCATAAAACTCCCTGTCACTTTGACTAATTTGTTAGTCTTGTCTCACTGTGTCGAATTGTCACCCCCTCCTTCCTCTAACCCACCTCTAGACTGATTCACCTTGCCTTTCTTTCCACCCTCTTCACTTTCACAGGAAGAGGAAGGAGGGAAATAGGGAGGAAAAAATGGGGGGCAATAAATGTAATATAGTGCACTGGCCATTGGTTTCAGTGATCTACACAGCCGTCCATCCACAGTAAGAGGAAGAACAGAGGCTTTATGGAGCAGAAGATAAAACACGATGGCTCGATCTCTCATCAACTGTCTGTCTTTGTAAGGCCCATGCTGTCTCCTGGCTGCAGGAGGCCTGTTTGGTACAGATGGGTAAGAAATAAATATAGAATCATAGAATAAGACTGTTATTGATGCAGGTTGGGCTACAGTCCCCAAGACGTGATTGGGGTGGACCAGCCTAAGCAAGGTGCGGTGTTAAAAATTGATTCAGATGTTCGGCTGAGACTCTCAGAGGACCGAGGAGTCAATACGAGATACATAGAGATAAATTTAATTAAAAAATGCTCCATGGGGGGATCAATTGCCAGGTAATTATGGAAAACGGGACGGAGATTAGAGACCAAACACAAACAGAGGAGCATCACAACGGGGATTACTCTGTCAGCTGGATATTAGCAACTTTTTATTCTATTTGTTTATTCATTTAATGGTTTATTTTTTGTTTTGTTTTTTTAAGTGTTCGCTACACCTCCCCCTTTTCCAAGCCGACAATGAATATGTAATCTTTAAATAGGAGCTCTGGCTTATAGAGCTAAAAATAGACTCCATCTCACTGTCAGCAACCCTCGGCTGAGCTGTCAGCACCCCTTCTCACTCTTCCTCACAGTGAGGCAGACACAGCGCTCCTTCATGTGTTTTCGGGGGAGACAGGCAGCGTGTGATCACTCCAGCTCAAAGCCATCCCCACCAACACGTACAGCGGGCCCAACCTCTCCTGTCTCTAGTCTCCTAGGGAGGCCGCTGTGAATTCGCACACCAATTTGAGGGGAAGACTGATTCCCTCCGTGCTGGCCCTGTTTCCCCTTCCAGACAGAAGTGATGGGCAGGATGTCCTGACGTGTGAGCATTGGGTGATGGGAACAGTAATTTGGCCTGCTACAGTGTGTGGGGATCTGAGCACTACTTTTTCAGTGATATAAATCAACCGTGAGATACTTGAGTTTCTAAAACTTTTTTTCTTGTGTGAATCAAGAAAAAGAAAAAATCAAACAAAATTACAGAATTTTCTTTTGAATGTACATGCTAAATATCACACTTTTAGCAAAGCAGTGTTGGAAGTTCTGTCACATTTTTTATGAAGCTGGCATTTTTTCTTTTGCTAGAATTTAGAGGCACTTCATTGCAGAAATAGAGGTCAAAGGACGTATTACTGACTTGAGAATGATTTCTGTGTTTCAAAACAGTTTATCCAGACACCCAGAAAGACAAACCCCTCTTTAAACTGCCTCTGGCCGATCATAAATCCTCTGTTGAGGTCGACTTGTCCGGAACACTTTACCTTTCATAAATGAAACTGAAATCATCGCCTCTGAGTCAGACATCTGATGGGAATCCAGTTGTTAGGTCCAGTTCTGGATTAAACTAAATTTGAAGTTTATAGTTTACTAAAAATAACAAACCTATTTTCATTCACATCAACTAATTTATATTTAATTAGTTTTTTCTTTAAATGATGTAGATCAGTTTTGTAGCTGTTTGCCTTGCTTACATGAACTATTTTAATATGTTTTATTTCTCAAGAAATGTGCTTTCATTGAGAGCACATTTCATGTGCTTTCTAAATCAAAAATCATCAAAAATCAAAGACCTGTGATAGAAAAATGTTCCCGTTAACTCTATGCTTTTAAATGACTGAAGGTTGTGTTTATCTTAATCCTGAATCTCATACAGATATATTAAATACGTTTTCTTTCTATAGAAACATCCGTCATCTGCTGCTGTCACTGTCTGTTTAAAACGGATGACACAAGTAATTTGTCTCATTGAGCAGATAATGATTCATAACCCCATTTTTCCAAGAATACCACAATTAACCTATAATATTTTCAATCTCTAGTAAAATGTAAAACCACAGCTGTGCATGAAAAAAAAATGTCTTGGAGAACATGAGCATGATGCAAGAAAGCCTGTGCAGATTATTATTATTATTTTTTTGTATTGTTTTATGCTGGATTCAGTCTAGAACAATGAGCTATTTATTACAGCATTGAAGAAACATGATTTGGAATTTTTATTCATTTTGTGGATTTTTCAATTCAATTACATTCACTTTGTTTATACCGTATCAATTCCCACGCAATCCAATTATATCCTTTTTCTCCAGTTCTATCTATTTATGCCAAATTATACATTAATTTGATTCAGTCTTGTTTATTATTTTAAAATCTGTTCAAACATAGTTTGATGCAGATTAAAATTACAAATTGTGAAAAACTATAGATTCATGCAGTCAATTTCAAGTTCATTAAAAATTTCCAATTAGTAAAATGTCTGAGAGGAGCAACAGATTTTCTTTGAATCTTCACTTCAACCTGCTGCTTCATCCTTAGTAAGCATGTTTCCACATGCTTACTCATGTTAGACTCCCTTTTAGCATAACCAGGCTCTGCTAGCTGCATTGACATGCTGCCAGATGAGAACAGTGAAAAGAAACGGGGAGAAACATGAAAACTCTGGGAAGGTGTGCTTTCTACTATCACATATCAATATCAGTCCAATTTTTCCACATTTGAGCTTCCCTAACAATAACTTTTCTGTAGTTTAGAACATTTACCTATAACAACAATAGCTCACTTTGTTAACTTGAAGAAAAGTTACACAAAAATCTGAAATTATATTCAATGTAATAATAAAAGGGCAGGCTCACAAATAGCCTATCTATTTGTGAACAGGCTATTATTAAAAAAAAATTCTATACTCCAGCTTTCTGTTTCTGTATTCATCTTCAGTCAGTTTAATAGATGAACTCTCACCTTGCACAGCCATTTATAGCGTTTGTGTTCATGTTAGCGAAGGGATTTGACTATGAGGGGCTGTTTAGGACAAAAACTATGTTTTGTCTCACACACTACTAAAAACTCACACACACACAAAATATTAAAATTGCACATATATACTATTAAAATGTCACACAATTTTTTTTCCCACATGCATACATAAAAGACTAAGATTGCACATATAAACTAATAAAATATAAACTCACCTTTTGTATGTAAGAATGATGTCACGGAAGAGGCGGGGCATCATTTGGAGATCAGCTCGCGCATGCGTTGATACCACACTGACGTCAGCTTCAAGTTGCATACCGGAGCTCCACGGTAAAAGCGGCTTTTAGCTCTAGGCTAATCTGATTTATGAACGCTAATTTCAGCCAGCCGTTCTCTAACACTCCCTCCTCAAGCGCTCGGAGGTTCACTTAGGGCTTATTCCGGAGTTATAGCTGGAGTAAGCGGCTAGCTTACTCCAGCTATAACTCCGGCGGAGCTAACGCCGGCGTAAGGCGTTAGCTCCGCGTTAGCTCCGCTCCTCCTCAAGCGCTCGGAGGTTAACTTATGGCTCTGACGCTGGGGTAAGCGGCGTTTAGCTCAAGGCTAATCCGATTTATGAACGCTAATTTCGGCCAACCTTTCTCTACTGCTCCCTCCTCGGAGGTTCACTTAGGCCATATTCCAGTTCTAAGGCGGAGCTAACGCCGGCTATAACGCCGGTTCTAAGGCCGCCTACTCCAGCTTCTAGGCCGGAATAAGATCTAAGTGAACCGCCGAGCGCTTGAGAAGGGAGTGTTAGAGAACGGCTGGCCGAAATTAGCATTCATAAATCAGATTAGCCTTGAGCTAAACGCTGCTAACACCGTGGAGCCCTAGTATCCAACTTGAAGCTAACGTCACTGTGGTATCAACGCATGCGCGATCTGATCTCCAAATGATGCCCCGCCTCTTCCGTGACATCACTCTAACGCATACAAAAGGTGAGTCTATATTTTATTAGTTCATATGTGCAATCTTAGTCTTTTATGTAGGCGTGTGAGAAAAAAAAAACTTGTATGCTTGTGTGATATATGCGCTATTTTAATATTTTTTGTGTGAATAGAGAAAGATTGTATGCATGTGTGATATTTTATTAATGTATATGCGCAATTTTAGTATTTTGTGTATGCGTGTGAGAAAAGTTGCATATGTGTGTGAGATTTGAATGTGTTTAGTAGTGTGTGAGAGACAAAACATAGTTTTTGTCCTAAACGGCCCCTCATATTTGACATCTGCATTCGTCACAC
>CAEGAE010005754.1:0-21496 GCA_903067095.1 Girardinus metallicus | reverse complement strand
CTGGCCGAAATTAGCGTTTATAAATCGGATCAACCTTGAGCTAAACGCCGCTTACTCCGGCTCTAACGCCTTACCCCCTTGTCAGAGCCATAAGTGAACCTCCGAGCGCTTGAGGAGGGAGCGGAGCTAACGCAGGAGTAAGGGAAGCTAACGCCGGACGAAGCGGAGCTAACGCCGGAGTTAGAGGAGCTAACGCCGGACGAAGCGGAGCTAACGCCGGAGTTAGAGGAGCTAACGCCGGACGAAGCGGAGCTAACGCCGGACGAAGCGGAGCTAACGCCGGACGAAGCGGAGCTAACGCCGGAGTACAGACCTAAGTTTACTGCCGAGCGCTTGAGGAGGGAGTGGTAGAGAACGGCTGGCCGAAATTAGCGTTCATAAATCGGATTAACCTTGAGCTAAACGCCGCTAACACCGTGTAGCTCCAGTATCCAGCATGACGCTGACGTCACTGTGGTATCAACGCCTCTTCCGTGACATCACTCTCACATAAACATTGAGTCCCTAATACAAAAGGTGAGTATATTTTATTAGTTTATATGTGCAATCTTAGTCTTTTATGTATACATGTGAGAAAAAAAATTGTATGCGTGTGATATTTTTGTAGTATATATGCGCAATTTTAGTATTTTGTGTGTGTGAGTTTTTAGTAGTGTGTGAGAGACAAAACAGTTTTGGTCCTAATCGGCCCTCAATACAGGATATTTACGGCACCTTGTCACTCAGAAACTCATCTACCAGCCATGAACGATGCGCTCCGTTTGCTCAGACCGGGACCTGAAATTTATTGTGCGGTTCGTCCGTAAAGCTCCACTTACGGACCATCAACTACTCAGCCGCCGCCATGTTCAGTCCATCCGCTCACCTGTAGAAATCCTCCCGCAGCCTCTTCCGGATGTTCAGCTGCCGTAACTCCAGGCATCGCGCCGTCATTTTAAAGATGCTTATTGGTCCCCAGAACGATGAAAACCCGGACATTATCATAAATCAATAAAATCCCCCTGGCAGAACTTAAAGATGGACGTTATGCCGCTAACACTTAGCTTTCGTCAACAACTCAAAGAGGCGGAAGTGAGAGCGCTGTGCAACGCAAGTAATGTTCCGGCCGGAACACGGCGCGCTAAATAATAAAACATAAATTAACGAGGCTTCGAGGCAGGTAAAATTTCCTCGAGGAATTTTAATAATTGAGGTACAAGAATCAATCGAGGAATCGTTTCAACCCTAATCGGTTTAATTTTAACAGAAAAAAGACAAAGAGGTCACCAGGAGGATGAAGCTCCTTTTCTGAACTTTATAACATTTTATCCATCTAACAGACAAAGACAATCTAATTTCCAGCCAGCAGAAGATTGTCTTCTTTTAAATTAAAAGTAATTAAATAACAAACCGGAACTCCCAGTTCTGTAACTAAACTGTGTTTCTGAGACTCTCCAGGCATTGGAAGCACTGGAACAACTGGAAAAACGACGACGACGTCAGCAGCTCAGATTTTCAGCATTCCTTCCCAAAGGCAACCGAAGGAAACTCAGAGAGCTGGAATGTAGGGAGAGAACGAATTACACAGCACGTCTCATTCCTTCACACACACACACACACACAGAGTCACAGCGAGCCGTGCTGTCCTCAGTCACACCCTCTGATCCTCTTAGCAACAAAGGCTGCCACGGCGCTGCTGATGCAACCAACAATCAATTATGTCCTCTGCTATTTTGGAAACAGGAGGAAGCTGTGTGGGCGCGTTGAGCTGAGAACATTAGAGCACAGAGAACCAGGGATGGAGGGATGGAGGCAACATCTATTTTTAAAGCTACTTTGTTCTGTTTTTCTGAAAATAATACGGGCAATATTTCATCCGACAGCCGAAGAAGACTAACGAGCAGTTAAGAAGTAATTGCTTGACTTTTAGGATCAGGTCTGTCTTGGTAACAAACATCGTTAGACGATACGTCGTCCCAGAAGTTATTGCAATAAGTGATAATATTGTTGCTTTGAGACCTTTTTCCAGGAATACAATGGGAATCATGGCATAATAAAAGAACCGATTCTCAAAGATCAATAAACTTTAAATTCTTATGAACATTTAACACTGGAACTGGAAGACATTTAAATATCCAAAGTAAAACAAAACAACAAATAAAATGAATTATGAAGTCTCTGCTGGTTGTGATCAAACACCAGACTGAAACTTTTATCCTCCAAAAACCTGCAAATGGAAATGACTGAGCTCGTTTTAATTCATCATGAGATTAACTGATTTATTGCTTATTGTAACGGGTCTATTTATGACCGTAGAATATTACGTCTTGCATTACAAAGCAGAAAATAAATGTCAGGATTAATGAGCCCCTCGACATCACTGACGTTTAACCTCCAGCACTCAGCAGACCAAACATGGCAATGAGCGACTTCCTGTTTCCTGAAGGAAAACAGATCTGCTGAAAGAGAATGAAAGGAGCAAAAATACTGAAAACTCTGATTCTTCTCACTCACTGAATGCATCAAAACAAGAAGCTTCCATTATTTCCACTATACAAATTCATCAAGCAGCAGCTTTAATGTATGTTTGAGCTGAATACAAATGAATGTCTGGCTGTAGAAGTTGGATAAATGGTGTGGAGATGCAGCAACAGTAGAGCAACACAGGCTGCCGACAAACACATTTCTACGCTCTGGTTTGTTAAAACTGATATTCATACTTTAGCTGGTGCCAATACTGGTGATTTTATACTTTTGTCATTTTAAAATGTGTCGTAGAAATTAACTCACTCATAATTTCTTTATTTTCTTTGATTCGTCATAATCCTTATGTAGAAAAAAACAAACGTCTGAATCAGTTGAACTGAAGTCAGCAGGTGAGATCATAAAATAATTCATTTAGTTAAATAACACAAAAGGGATATAAACAGAGGAGGGCAGATTATCCAAAGAGTATCAATGCTTTAACATATTTTTACTCAAGCAAAATGAAAAAGTAGTTTAAAAAAGTATTTGGTAAAAAGAATAAAAGCATCTACTCAAGAACTGATCCAATGATCAATAATTTAATATCTAAAAATTACGTCAGACAGATCAAAATATAAAAGTTAAGTGGAAATTTGGGTATTTTAAGGATGAAAGTGATAATAATTCATATAAATAACAAAATCAGGTAAAATAAAATGTTTCCAAATCAGTTTGTTTCCATAAAAAGCTGAGAACGTTTAACAGAAGCTGCAGGTCTGAGTCTGGACTGTTTCTGCTTAAAACACGTTTGAGTTTCACTCAAGTAAAAGAAAAGATACTTTATAATTAAATTACTCAAAAATAAAAGTACAGCGTAGTAAGAACACTCCTATAAGTAACTTTTCTCCAGTAAACTGAACAAATATAACTAATTACTACCCACTCTGCATATGAACAACACAAGTCGTACAATTTGATGATGCAAACACAAAAGTTAACTGAATTTATTTGGAACCTGAAAAAACCTTCAGACTGGAAGGATGTGGGCAGACAGGAAACACCAACATTTAAACATTTTATTCTCTCCGGACCTCGAAGAGAATAAACCAGATTCCAGTCTGCGCCAGACAGCGTGTGGACGCTGGATTGGGGTTAAGCTGCAGCTCAGACCACTGAACTGTGCAGCGTTTGGCAGCAGAAAGCAGCAACATATGGACACGCTGCGCAGCAACGCAACTCAGAGAGGCAACCAGCAGCAACACCAAGAGCAAACAACAACTCACTCCTGATACCTGCTGTCACTTCTAGATCATAAAAACAAATGTTATTTTAGGATTTAATAGAATTAAAGAAATATCAGTTTTGGTTGCACACTTGAAGAAAACGGCACTAAAAAAAGCCTGAGAATCCAAGAGAGATAAAAAAAAAAAAAACCTGGAAAAACACAACTACACTGAAAAAATACTAATTTTGGTTTAGTTTACAGTGTAAATATTGTAATACACTTAAAATAAGACAAAACTAACTTACGAGGAACTTTTAAACAAAACTTTTAAAAGCTTGTTTTAAGTCAATATTTCCTTAATTTTGGTGGAAAAGTTCTGGTTTCATTGGCAGATCAGTCCACTTACACATTTTCCCAGTTTATAAGTGAAAATCTTCTTTTGTAAATATTAATTATTCACTTAAAAAAATGTCCTAAATAATGCTTAAAGGTTACTTTTAAGTTAGTTTTCTGATTGCAAGTGTACCAAGATATTTGAACTTGAAACTAGACCAAAATACTTGTTAAGATGTTGTGTTTTTGCAGTGTACAAAGGCTGAATGAAAGCTGTAGATGTGAAATCACTTGAACTTCCAGAGGCCAAGTTAACGTTAATTAGCCACATTAACTCGTACTAGTTGTTTTAAACCCGCATGTATTCAATTGGCTTAACGGTTTCAGGCTCCAGCTACTAATTACCGAATAAACGAGACGCGCCGCGCGGTGAAATCTATACTATAGACGCCATTTTAAGAATGTGTGGAAGTCAACAGACAGAACAGGCAAGATGCTGAATTTAAATGTCTGGTTAACACGCTCCGCTGTCTCACCTTCTCGCACAGTGTCTTCACTTGTCCCTCGGACAGCTGCTTGCATTCGTTCAGCTGCTCGATCCACTGATCGAGCTCCTTCGTAAACGCCTTTTCGTCCATCTCTGTTTTATGTTTCTAACGGCAACAGTTGCTGTTTTTAAACCGGAACGTTACGTAAAGTCGCTGGAGAAGCGGTTATCTGTCGCAGCTCCACTGCGGACTCCAGAAGCACGTAGCTCCAGCTGCCAGGTCGCGATGATTTCAATGAATTGAGTCTGAACGAGGGGAGGGAAAAGGCGTCAGCCTGAGAGCAACGATGTCTGTAAAGATCACCGCCATTACGGGAGGCATTTCCGGAAAGGACCTCCAAAATAAAAGCTTTTTCGCTTAGCTACCACTTTAGAGGGACAGAGACAATTTAATCAGACGCAAATCTTCTTGCATGGTCGTTTTACTCCTATAATTTTTAAGCAACTAGATAATAATCTCAAGACTATAAACGGAAAACCAGGAGAAAAAACCAAAGATAGTTAGCAATGAAATATCTCATAGCTTAGTCAGTTATGTTCCATTTGCCTCCAAATATCAAACTAAATCCATCCATCCATCCATCCATCCATCCAACCATCCATTCATCCATCATCCAACCATCCATGCCTCATTCCATCCATCCATCCATCCATCCATCCATCCATCCATCCATCCATCCCTCATTCCATCCATCCCTCCCTCCCTCCATCCAACCATCCCTCCCTCCCTCCCTCCCTCCATCCATCCACCCCTCCATCATCCCTCCACCCACCCCCCCCTCCTTCCCTCCCTCCCTCCCTCCCTCCATCCAACCATCCATCCATCCATCCATCCATCCCTCCCTCCCTCCCTCCCTCCCTCCCTCCATCCAACCATCCCTCCCTCCCTCCCTCCATCCATCCATCCCCCCCTCCATCCATCCCTCCATCCATCCCTCCCTAGGAGTCTCCAGGGATGTGAAGTTCCTCCAGGTGAGTTCTGGATCTGCTCTGACGTTACTTCCTGTTGAAGCTACCCAGCATGCCTCCAACGTGAGGTGTTGACCAGTCACGTGCTCAACACTCTCCAGCTAGCTCCTCTATGAGCTGCAGCTCACCTCACTATGGGGGAAGCTCTAATCATGCTGGGCTGCGTTTGAATCGGTGAAATAAAATCCCTGCACTGTACTACTTCCGGTCTGCCATGACCTGATTGGTTCAGCTTGACGCAGCAGTTGGGAGGGGTGACAGCAGCTCTGTGATTGGCTCCCAGTTTAGCGGAGAGGTTTCTATCGTCGCCCCCTGGAACTTTGCCTATGATGCGAATTTTATATTGTAGCAATGACGTCACTGTTAGGGTTAGAGCGAGTAAACAAAGCAGAGGGCATCCGTGACCTTCACTCGCGTTAGAAACACATGAAAGCAGCACGGAACCGGAATCTCCCAGATTAATGCGGTTTTCATGTTATTGGACATCTGAGTAAGGAGGACAGCGGTGTGGTCATCAAACCAAACACTGTTGCGTCATGCGGGAGACTGCGTGATTTGGGGAGGTACCAATTAGCACTTTAAGGTGAAATGAACTGAAATTAAACACAATAAGGCCTTCAGTTATAAATAACCTCTGACCTCTAACTCTCTGGTGGAGAGTTTAACTGCGAGTTTTGTATATCTTGACTGAAATTTCTACCAGTTTCTCTTCACAAAATTATTCAAGTTTGATGAGATTCAGTGACGAACGTAGGATAGAAACCGTTTTTAAGTCTTGCCACAGATTTCCAATCTGATTTTGATCTGGCGTTAACATGAACTTTCATTAGTTTAAACCATTTGACGAATGTTTAGTGTTTGACCCGCTGGAAGGTCAAACACTAAACATGGATATTCATCCCTTTCCAAACATTTTCCATGTTTCTGCAGCATCAGGTTTCTAGACCTGAACCCATTCTCACAGAGCGACAGGCGTCTTCTGCTTCCTTGTGTTTCACATTAACAATTTATTAAACATTTGTGAACAGCCTTGTTGGTGTAGCTCATTTTTCAAAGGGCGCTCTGCTGGTAGTTTATCACTTCTGGGACAGAGAGACGGATAAAACAGAACTGGGCCTTGGTTCTTCTGAATCTAAACGAACATTTTGCTTCCATGTGAAGCTGTTCCTCTTTCCTGCATGGATGCGTTGATAGAGATATTGCTGATATTAACAACGTTTACTCTGTTCTTTCCCATAAAAAGCGATCTTGGCTCAGGATCCATTCAAACCAGTTATTTTTGGTTCATTTTTGTAGAAAGTGCGGTTTGTTTGGGAAGTGTGAACATGCATTCTAACTCTGATGTGAACTAAAACAGCAAACTTTGTTTAAAAACTTCGGTCTGAGCTCAGTTGAAGTGAACTCTGGTTCAGTTCGAATGCGCATGTGATGGCCAACGGGAGATCGCTCCAAAAGCAGGAAGTGGACAACAGCGCAGGGCATTCTGGGTAAATACAACCAAAACAAACTCCAGAGTCCAGTGCTAGACTCTGGAGTAGAAATGAAATGAAATCCTCCAACCACTAAAATCTGATTCCTCCATTTTTGTTGCCATTTGGTGAATACGGTACAAAACTCAGTGCTCATTTCTGCATTTACTGTTTGAAACCGATGAACTTTGCATCTGGAAGTTGTTCCCAAAAATGGATCAGAATTATCAGGGACCTTAATTCTCTCCCTGATATCTGATTTTTTGTGTTTGAGGTGTTGCCATCTATAAGTGTGTTTCCATATAAACCAACGCTGTCTTCAGTGAGAAGATTCTTCAGTACCGCTGTAACACAGACTGCTACAGGAGATCCTTCCTGACCAAGTCATCAGCATCTACAGATCTTTCAAAAAAACTTGAATGAAATTAGAAACCACAACAATTAATTTCTGTCTAATTATTATTTGAAATGAATAAAATTGTTCCTCAGCAGGGAATGGATTTACTGTCAAACAGAGAGAAAAAATAAGTTATTACATAGTTAAAAAGTCAACATTGTTATGGTTTAGCATCGTGTGTTGATAGAGTTTCCTAAAAGTCAGTTTTAGGATATAAAAGGAATGACCTGTTGGTCATTATTACATAAGAGAGCAGCAGACATGCCCATGTAATGTAACACAGGAGCTTAATCCAAAGTAACCTGAACTGCATGGATTATTCTAGTATTAACGCTGCCACTCAGACTTGTTAGCATCAACCTCAGAGTTTTTGCTACAGATTGGGTATAAAATCTGAGTACCTGCTGCAGCCAGCGGGTTCTGGACAGAAGCCCATTTGATTCCAGGACAGCAGATGCAGGTCGCATGTTTATGCCGGAGCCGAGCTGCCAGCAGGATGAAAGGCCTTGTAAACAACACTGTCACTAAAACGGGTCCGGCCGATGCGACAGGAAGCCGGATGATGATGAATGGGTTGTTATGGAAAGTTGGATGGGGATGTTGGTAGCTGGCGTCCGAGGGGAGGAGGAGAACAAAACCCTCACAGATGAGTCGCATGTTTCCTCCAAAAATACCAGCCAGGGATTGTAAAACAGCTGTGAAACATTACACAGATGTTTACAACAAATCTGGTGCATTGTGAAGACGTGATGTTGCTCAACTTCATGAGAACTGAAAGATGTTTGTCCTCTGCCAGTATAATGTTACAAAAATGCAAAAAAATGATTGCTAACTTTCTGCTTATGAAGAGAGAAAAAAGCTCTGTAGCTAATTCGTCTTTTTCCACATGGAGTCACTTTAGGGTCGATTTTCACAGGTTGGGTTACATGTAGAAAAACAACTAAACCCTGAAACCATGACAACAACAGGTTCCCGCGTCCATCCTGAATGTCTGGCGCCATCTGCTGTTTGAAAAGAGGAAGTCCAGTATCACTTTAAAACTATTTAAAACAGATTTCTACTTATAAAAACCTGCAGATTACATTAGAATGTGTTGGGGAAACATCTTCCTCTCTGTACGCTCACTGATAAATCAAACATGTTTAGTTTTAGTTTGTTAAACTAAGTGAACAACAGAAATGGAGAGATAAACAGACTTGCAGAGACAAAGAAAACTGGAAAAATTGCACCTCCTGATGCAATGCAGCGTTTTTTAGCCGCTTCTATTCTTTGCAAAAGCATTATGTGATTTCAGCAAATCATATAATGAGGATGCTTCATCCCTGGTGTCTTCAGAAATCCTACCACCACACATTTTAGTGATGAGTCAGACAAACCATGCAGCCCATTTCACAAGGATAACAGTAGAGGCATCGCCTTGTTGGATGCAGGATAATATTCTCCCTTTCTTTTATAAGTTTCAGACAACTCCCCTGGTTTTCATTCATAAAATGTGCAGCTGTTCACAAAAGTACTTGTAACCGTTTTAATTTTACAAAGTTTTTTATTTTTTCTCGCTGAGATTTTAAGTTCTACAAAACTGTAGAGTGGAAAGAATACAATATGAGGATGAGAAGTGAAAATTACATTCATGTTCAGCTCCCTTTGCTTTAATGCTAAAAAATATCCAGTGTAATCAATTCAGAAGCACCTTTATTAGCAAACAGATCCCGCCTAAAAATAATTTAAATATGGAATGGAACAACTAATAACTGTCACGATTCTGGCGTGTTTGGGTTGCATCTGTGTGTTTTTTAGATAAATTCCTAATTTTTATCCCTTAATATTTAGTTTCTTAATTTGTTCTGAGAATTGAGTTTCGATTAGTGTTTCAGATCAGACCATGTCAGTCCTCTTGACAACAACTACCAGTGTGATTAATGGAGGCGATCCGACATAGATACAGAAATCTGTTCTTGTTTATCACACGTTTGAGCATTAAATGTGTTATGTGTTCAGATTTACAGCTCTTGATCTTTAAACTGACCAATGAACTCATAATCATACATGCTTAGGTCAGTTCCTGACTGAAAATACTGAAAGGCAGAATGATGTGTGGGGGCGTAGCTCAGTGGTAGAGCATTTGACTGCAGATCAAGAGGTCTCCGGTTCAAATCCGGATGCCCCCTGATTTCTGCTTACTAACTTTGTTGGGCAGAAGGAGCCGTGTCTTAAGAACGAATGTCAATGTGGATTGACCCAGATCCAAAGTAGATACATGGATGTGTTGTTGTTTAAACATTAATTATGTTATGTGGTCAGATGTAATCTTGGTTCAAATCTGGATGCCCCGTTATCTGTTTAGTAACTTCTTCGACTGAATAAAGAGCCACCTTTTGACAACTGCTACCAATGTGGATTGATTCAGAAAACCTTAGAGACGTTAATCCAAGATGGACATCAGAGCTAAATCTGCTCTTCATACTCAGATGTAAGTCTCTTGGCCAATGAGCAACTGTCATTGACCGATTCATACGTGAGTAGTTCAGATCCTAGCGGAGCATCATGTGGGGGCATAGCTCAGTGGTAGAGCATTTGACTGCAGATCAAGAGGTCTCCGGTTCAAATCCGGATGCCCCCTGATTTTTATTTGGGAACGTTTGTCCCCCTTAAAGAAACGTCCCTTGATGCCTACATTGACTTCAAAGTTTCCTGAACTTGTTTAGCAAGCAAAATATTTGCTATTTTGCTTTTGAAAATAGTAAATTTCTTAAGCATTTCATAAGGTTCTGTTCTGACTGGTTGGCAGTTGATTACAACTTCAACTTAAGAGACTTTATAAAATAAATTTTAACCTGTTTTCATGGCCTTTACTAAACGGTGACTGTGATGCTACAAGGCTGAGCATCTGAATATGTAATTTAATTACCTCCGCCTATGTAACATGACACGGCAGCTTTAATGAGGCGATTAGCTCCTGTAGTGCAGATGGTGGCTGCGTGCTGCTCTCTGCATCACCCAGCTCTCACAATGAGTTAGATTCCTCCTCAGTTTCTGTGGAGATGCAATTTGTGATTTAAGTGAGACTGGTGAGAGTTTCCTGATTAATTTCACTGTTTCATTAAGTATTTGCTTGTTTATTTAGTTTATTCAACAGGGACACATATAGGAATATTAATCTTACTCCAGATTACCATCTGCAGACCATTTGCACCTTCAACTCTGCCTTGTGAAAACCTTTTCCTTTCATTTAATGTGAAATATTTGTTTCATTTTCAGTTTTACTCTAGCATTAATAATTAAAGGGGCAGTATTATGTGTTTTCCAGGCACATGGAGCCATTTTATAGCACAATCAAGTAACTATGTTAACTCCAACAGTTATAAAAATGTTACATATATAAAATATGACTTAAAAGAAATTTGATTTTGTAATTTAATGCCTTGCAATTGTCCCTTTAAAAACTCCAGCTCTTTCTGAAACGCCGTCATCATAACATGGCTCCTCTATTAACCCTTTAACAACGTTTTTACATTTTGTAGCTCCTATAATGAGCTAGCATATGCAGTTCCACCAGGTGTTTGCTAATTGCTGATTGCTGAGTGACATAGAAGCTTAGAAGATTAGAAACTGCAACTTTGAGGAGGAGCTGCACCTCGAAGGCGGAGCTAGGTCCATCTAGGCGTTTGCTCAGCTGGATGGTTGCCATGGAGACTAAAGGATTTTTTAACACCATCAGAAATAAATCAGTTAAAAGATTCCCCAGTTAAAACATTTAGAGATTATATTTAACTATGTTAAACATATTTATCAATTAATCAATCAGGTTTCTTTGTATGGCCCATTTCAGCAACAAGGAAGTTCACAGTGCTTTACTACATAAAAACACAAAAAACATCATACAGTCAAACTAAGAACAAATGATCAATAGAAGTAATTAAAGCACAATTAATTTTTTTAAAAATGTACATAATATTCTACAGTCTTGATTTTATTTGCAAATGAACACAAGATACAGGCAAATGCTGCTTTTTCTCACAGCACATTGGAGAGAATGAGAAAGCAATGCCAGCATTTCCTCACCCTGTCTATTAAAAGCAGCAAAGCTAAGCAGGGATTCTCTCTTCCTGCATATTTTGGCTCGACCCAAAGCTTTTGTCCAGCAGCTGGCAGAAAGGGTCACCTTTTCCTACCAACCATAAAACAAGCCCTCACTGCACTTCATAATGTCCCATAATAATAATAATAATAATAATAATAATAATAATAATAATAATGCAGTTTTAGTGTTTAGATGTGACTAAATAATGTTATTTTTACTGCTGAGATGTACAGGAAGTCTATGGAAATAATACATCGTTCTCGTGTGACGTCACGACCATCTTGGCAGGCAGTTGCTATGGAGTTGCTATGACAACAACAAACTTAGAGCTAGCTCTCGCTTTGTTCCTATCTAACTTACGTTACAAATATTATTTTACAGTTTTCGAGTCCTCTACCCACCTCTGAGTAATACTAAAATAAACATCAGTGATATTTACTGTAGTACTTACTTACTGCCGAACCAGCAACATAGCCTGGCTAATGCGGCTTTTATCTGCTAGCTAAGACGGACATGTAGCCTACGGACATGTCCTCACCCTGCCGGTCACCAGAATCTTGTTATTCACATGCAGAGTTCTTACGTCCTTTATAAATCCGTCTAAACATTGATTGTGTGGGTCCATGAAGCTCCTCCATGCTGATCTTCGTGAACTAACAGCAGGAGATCGGAGGCAGCTTGTCCACATCCTCTGACACGTTTCGATCCCAACAGCAGCCATTTTGTTCATGTGCACATAGAATGCCAACATGTTTTTTTTTTTGTTTTTTTTTGGTTGTCCATCGTTCACCTTTGTTTTGCCTACTTAGAATAGAATATACTTTACTGATCCCCAACGGGAAATTGCTCGCTAGTTGAGAAGCTAGTCTGGGATTGTAAAGTCTGATGGCTACAGGCAGAAATGATTTCCTGTGGCGCATTGTGGTGCATTTTAAGAAGCACTTCTGGTTCAGACTTGTGGGAATTATTATGTACACACATGTGTGATTTATTATATAAAGTTTAGCTGCTGGTAGCATGGAGCCGCCCTTTTGTCTGTGTGTGACCTACATTGTCACTGCAGTGAAATGGGCTAAGAGGGCTTTACGCCTATTGATAGCAGCAATCTGGATTCTTTTAGGCAAATTGTGAGGAGAAGGATTAGGCTTGATCCAATAGCTGGTTTTTGTAAGGAGGTTGGCCCAGCATGCAGTGGGGACTCATAGAGTTATAATCATAACATTATAATTAATGTCTCCATAAAAGTGTCTGTCTCTACAAAACCAGTGAACTGTTAAAGCAAATGCTTGAAGCAAAACAAATGAAGTACAGTTTAACAGTTAAAAATGTGAATTATTTACCTGTTTCCCTCAGATATATTAAGCTGAAAATGTCTTGAATTAAATTAAATTAAATTTCCATACTTTTACACTCCCTTGTGCATCCATAGTAAAATCCTATTTTGCAAAGTATTGAAGCATCCGCCCATCTTTTGCTGATTTTTGCTTCTAATCACTTTCCCAGCAGGACAATAGAGGCAGCATGCATCAGCTTCAGATGGATTACGGGGATTATAAAGTAAGCCACTTACTGACTGAGTAGATTATCACACTGGAGCACATAATTATTTAATCTGTCATTTCTCAAAAAATCGAAAAGTGACTGTAAGTGAAGCATTGATTCTTATCATCTGGTTAAAGTATTTGAAATATTTAATTTAGTAAACATAAATTTGTTTCCACACTAAATTCTACACATAGCTGCTGGGATCTTCCACTGTGACTCTTAGAAATTTAGGAACAGAGTGCTAACTTTTATCTTTAAATAAAAATACAATAACAAATGTAGAGTTTGAGCAATTTGTGAGGTTTTTAACGGACTATTTGGACTAGATTTCCACTAAAGAATAACACTAAAAGTACCAGTAATATATTTATAGAGCCAATTTTCTAGCCATTTCTTTTTAAAACAATAAAGTACCCTCTTTTTGCAAAGATTTTATGTTGTCCTGTTTTATTTTAAAATATTAAAAATAGAAATAAAATAGTAGTTCTTTAAAAATGTGAACAAATTAATTGTAACACAATATGTTTGATTGGATTTGTCTTCTTATTCGATGTAGGTAAACATATATGGTTTCAAAAATGTTCTAGAGAAAGAGATTTTTGGGTTTTGAGTAACTATAAGCACAGGTGGGTAGATTACACAAAAACTTTAGTCAAGTAAAAGTAAGAAGTAACCATCCAAGAAATTACTCAAGCTTAAGAGTAAAAATATATTTGGTAAAACAATGAGCAACTGATCAAAAATAATAATTTTAATATTTAGAAATTACCTCTTCAGAAGGACAAAGGAATAAGTGAAAATTTGAGTAAATAAAAAGAATTAATATAAATAATGTTATTTCAGAAATAAAGCTAAAGAAACATTTTAACCTCTTGGGCACTAGGCCTGTTTTCGACAGATATGCTTGAAAATAACGTGCCCAAAATGAATTGAATATATCTCAAGAACTACAGAGTTTATTTTAATTGTTTTGGTATCAAAATAAAGGCAAGACTCCAGAGAATATGTTACAGGTCTACGAAATTTTAACAAAAACTGCAGGTGAATTTTTGATTAAAACAAGTTTGAAGTCACAGTGCATAGAGTATCCAGAAAATTTACTCAAGTAAGAGTAGCCACACTTCTTAATAAAATTACTCAAATAAAAGTAAAAAGTATTTCTTTTTTCAAGACTTTAAATGAAACTAGTTACTGCCCAACCCTGGCTGTAAGCCACTATTATTATTGAGATACATCACTCGAAAATAAATTAACTTTTGAATAATATTCCAATTTAAGCACCTGCACATTCTTAGTAGTCGTGTAATAAATAATTATTACTTTCATATGTAAGCAGTTTAATATATAGCATCAGAATTTCAACAGATTTTCTATCATTTTATTCATTTGGCAGAAGGGAGGAGTTTTCGCAGCGCTTTTTAACAGAAACATTGTGACATATAAGGGTTGCGCCTCTGTTGGCCTCAGAGCTGCAACCGACCGACGTCAACCATAAATAGCGAGTTAGCCAGTTGTTGTTTTGGGGGAATAAGAAACGAGCTGCAAGCGGAAGAAACACCGGATTTCGGCTTTATCCTCGTCGCTCATTTAGTTTTTTTTTCAAATTGTTTTTGTATACACAACTGAAATAATGTCTACGCCCGCAAGGAGACGGCTAATGAGGGATTTTAAAAGGTAAAGTAGCCGTTTGTGGAAGCTACCTCTTCTGATTTAGCCGACGGAGCTACGTGGCTAGCACGGTTAGCTTAGCGTTAGCTCCGGTTGACGACAATACAGTCCAATTTTTACTACCTAAAACTTCCTACACCGAAAACCTCCCAGGTCTTTTTATGATAGCTGCTGCTTTTTTTAAAAAAAATTATGAAATACCAAAGTGTAACGTCTTAAATGTTAACTGTTGATGACAAACGGCTCATTTTTGCTGAATTACGCCAGTGTTTTTCAGTGTTTTTGATCAATTTTTCAGGCGTTTAGGGTTAAAAAATTCTCCCGCAGGGAAACAAAATCAGTTTGGATCAAAAATGTTTGACCTGTTCATAAATATTAGGTAAAAATGAGCACAAATCGGTGTGTTCAGCACTAAGGGGCTTTAAAACGATCCCCGTTAAACTGCAGAAATATTCAAACATTTCTCTTTTTAAATTTGGTTTCGGTTTTTTTCTGGCACGGAGATTTCGGGGATTTTGAGTCGAAGGAAACTACCGCGTTTACAATCGCTATATAAATTCCTGCCACTATTTCTGTATCCACCTTAATGTTCTCTGTTTATTTGTAAGTCAACATTTACAGATATAGCACAGTATTAACCGGATTAACATTAATACTGTTGATCTTTATTAGATTGGAGATTTTTAAATATTATTTTACTCTGGACTGTAGAATCACACCGATTCCCATTTCTGCTAAAATCAAAGTATTACAGTTTTGATAATGTTCTCTGCATTATTTAGTTGTCAGTTATATTTTGCCATCTCCTCAGTCTGGATTGAATTATTCTGCTGTTATTGTAGTCCAGTCCTGATTTTGTACTGCAAGAAAAACACCTGAAATTATTTTTATTTAACATTCTCTAGTCAACAAAAGCGTGGCAAACAGTGTTGTGGTCAAGACCACCTAACCCGAGACCAAGACCAGAGTGTATCGAGACCGAGCCAAAACCAAGACCAGCGCCCCGCGCAACATGACACGATAAATGTGAAATATGATCAAAATTGCTTCTCAGATTGATCTGAAAGATTCACATTCCTATAAAAACACCTAGATATTAAATACTTAAAGCTGAAATAAAATTAACCAATATTAACCAATACCCTCTCTGTGCCACAATCCGCGGTGGTCTTGTGCCATCCATAAAAAGATAACGCCCTGGGTGTTTGCCCATATCGCTCATATCAGAAACCACCACTCTCTGCACCATTAACAACTGATAAATAACTATGTTCAACTATGAACACTGACCAAGAAGTAACCAGGCACCAGGCTCACCGTGACGGTTCTCTCCTTCTCACCTGCTACATGAACCAGGTAGTCTGACACCATGGCAGACATGACAGCTGCCACTTTGAACGAAAACAATCAAAGAGCAATGCGCATGCTCTGCGTGCTTTTTCGTTCTTGTGTTTTATTTATTTGCTAATTAAAAAACTATCAATGTACATAATGAAATAAAATAATAATAGCTACTGCAGGGAATGCAGAGCTTTACAAGAACAAAGAACGGCTCAGTGAGGCTCCAGTCCTGTACTAAAGAGCCGTTCAGAAGAATCGGACTGTTCCTGAATGTCACATCACTATATTGCAGACACAGTGTTGTTCCATATAAGCGACACGTAAGTCAACACCTCCCTACAATAATTCAGCGCAGTGAATTTTCTTCCATCACAAATGCTGTACAGCTAGCTTTGCTAGCTTTGCTAGCTGTACAGAGCTAGCAAAGCTAGCTGTACAGCTAGCTTTGCTAGCTGTACAGCTTTGCTAGCTGTACAGAGACACATCAGCTTCTTTGAGCTTCTTCTCTAAGTGATGAAAAAAGTTAGACGTGGTCCCACCGTCTGTGAAAGCGAAGCGCTGCTGAATTGGCTTCGACATCGGATTTATTATGATTTATGCAGCGAAATGCTATTAATGACATTAGACAGACATCTTGATCCGCTCAGAGGAAACCACTGCGCATGTCTCAGAGCGCCGCTGGAGAGAATCGGTGCGTTTTGCATGCAGTGAAAACAAACATGTTAACAAATAAACCGGACACTTTGCTGTAAGTTTAGTGATATTTCCACAGTTGCAGTCTTGACTGGTCTTGAAATAAAATCCCAAGTCCTCAGCGACCGAGACCGAGACCGAATGCGGTCGAGTCCGAGACCATCAAAAATGGTCTCGGGACCAAGACCGGTCTCGAGGACTACAACACTGGTGGCAAAACAGAAACTGGGTTTTAAATTTTAAGCTATTTGTGCAGAACTGCAAGAAGTCAGTTAATTGCACGATAAATGAAAAACGAGCTCAATAATTTCCATTTGCATGATCAGTTCGTCCAAAACCTGGAGGATAAAAGTCTTAATTCTGGTCTCAACTAACCAGTTTTTACTGGTAATTTAGTTTGTTGTTTCTGTTGTTCCGTTTGATTTATTTTGGATATTTAGCATATTTTCCAGTTCCAGGGCTAAATATTCATTTGAATTTAAAGTTTATTGATTTGTGAACAGATTGTCTCAAAACAACAATCTTATCGTTTATTGCAATAACTTCTAGGGCAATTTATTGTCCAGAAAAATTAGCATCCTCACAGGCGTCCTCACAACAAAACATTGTGGTATTAAATGTAACAATCTAAACATTAAGTGGTTTCTGTGTCTAAATTAAAAGTTAATGTTTCTACAGCTGAAAGTGTCACCCTAGCAGCTGCTGCCAGTTAAAGCTGCGCCGCTCTCTGTGGCATCCTGTGCTGTTTTCTGTGTGACAGCAAAGAAAGTCTGTAAAAAGCCGAATGTCCCAGCAGGATGGATAAATGTAACTCCACTGTGCTGTGGGAACGTTAACACTGAATGGATCCGTCTAATGCGTCCGGCTCCAACACTGCACTCGTTATATTCTTTCAATTCTTTGAAATGTTTTCTTACAAAACCTTCTAAATGTATTATTCTAGGCAGAGGAGGGTAAATACCCAAAGATATCACTGTGTCACTCAAGAGTAGCACTACTTCAAGTAGAAGTCAAAAAGTATTTGGTAAAATCTTTACTCAAGTGCTGAGTAACTGATCAAATTATCAATCATTTAATGTTTAAAAATTACATAGAACAAAATATAAAGTTAAGTGGAAATTTTGGTATTTCACAGATTATAATGACACTTCAAATAACATAATTATGAAATGATAAAATCAGACAAAATTATTTTTCCAAATCAGTTTCTTTCAATAAACATCTTCTGAAGCTTTAACAAAAACTGCAGGTGTGTGTCTGGTGGGTAGAGAATCCAGACATTTTACTTAATAGTAGAGACGCTTCATAATAAAATTACTGAAAAATAAAAAGTGCAGCGTTGAACAAGTACATTTTTTCTACAGAGTAAACGTACCTGGTTACTGCCAACTGTGGTTAGTTCAGTTTAACAGTTTTACAACCGTTTCACGACATCCTAACAGCTCACTTTAGAGCAGCAGAGATGATATTCCACAGCAACTGCTAATCCACCTCACTTGCTTTTGCCGCTGCTCTTTTAGTCTCTGTCTGGTCAGAATCCAGGCAGAGAGACGTTGGAGTCGAGGATCTGAGATGGTTTGAACTTCGTCCTGTTCCTCATGCAGCCTCATTTTTAACTCCTCTGGGATTTGGGGCCATAGTTCATGTGTCAATTAAGCTTTGGAGATGCTAATTGGGAAACAAAAACCTTTTCCATCATGAGAACTGTCTGAAAATAGAACAAGTAAAAACAAAAATCCCTCTTGCTGCAACTGTCCCAAAAAAAACATCAGTAAAACAAAAAAAGTTCATGACATCTAGAATCTAAAAAATGAATAAATAATTTTTGTCTTTTATGCCATTAGCTAAAGTTTTTGCCTTTAGACATAATGCAGATTGACAATAATTTGATGCATACTGCTTAAAAATTTCTCACAATGAGCATCTCATGTCAGTCTATCAATAATTATTGATTTTCTTTTTATGTTAAATATCTGAAAAGCAACCAAACTGCAAACTGGTGGTGTGACGTTTCCTGTTTTTTTTTTGTTTTTTTTACAGTTTTTAATCCATATTTTTAATTTTTAATCAGTTATGAGGCGCAGTGGAGAAACCTTAAACTGCTGCTGCGCAACTTACTCTGCTGGTTGTTGCTAGGCAACCAAAGCTGATGGGGTGGGCTTGAAGCTGCTTGTTACCCAGCAGGTTGTTGCTAAGCAACCGAAGAGCCGGTGTGTTAGTTGATTTCACCAAACTAGGTTAGAGCTGCTAAAGCCTTTCCTCTGCCTACATCTCCCAGAATGCTGTGCAGTTCTGGATCAGAGTTCAGTGGATATTCTATATATTGAATATTCTATTGGATTATATTATCTATTGATATTGGTCACGCATCATGATATTTATAGTTATATAAAGTTCTAATGCTGATATGTTTCCTGGAACGATCACTGCGGGTGATTTCCAGTTACAAAGTTATTGCTTCTAAAATAACCAAAATTATATTTTCAGAGGGAAACATGAACTCACAGTATTTTGGTTTTGTGTCTTTGCCGTAGCTCGTCTGCGCTAACCTGCAGTAACTGACCTGTCAGAAACTCCTAATGTGCAGTAAAACAAAGTAACCGTCTCCATCCATCTGGTCCCACTGCTGCCTCTCCAGCGAGGCGGGGTCACCTGGACAGGTGGCCAGTCTGTCGCAAGGCAACACAGAGACATGCAAACTCTGTGCAGAAAGACCGGGAATCGAACCCAGGACCTTCTTGCTGCAAGGCAACAGTGCTACCAACTGTGCCACTGTGCAGCCAAGTAACCGTCTCCTGGTCGATAAATCCAGTCCTGCGTTTCACATCAGTCAGTTTGTCTGCAGGACGGCCGTTAGAAACAGATCTGGGCTCTTACTGCTACAAATCTGCTTAACAGATTTAATTGCTGTAAACCTTCATAAAGCTACATTTCTTCTAGACATGATGGTTGTATACGATCTTTAAGTGGTTCCTCCTCCTTTTCTATCTTCATTAGTGATCAAGAGCCTGAATGTGAGGCATAACATGAAGCAGTTTATTTACCCTGTTGACTTGGTTCATTACTCTGTAATCCGCAGCAGACTGGTGTTGGAAAATTAATTTAGAACGGCGGCTCTGATTTGCTCCTGTCGCTGTTGCCAGGCAGTCGTTGCTGTGGCATTTTGCTCTGAGTGTCTCAGATCGTTTGTCGAAGTTCAGATTGTGAAACTAGAACTGGGACGGCAAATCAGCGCCGAATTATTTTTATTTCAGGTTAATCAGTCGGGTTGTAAACTGACCGGAGGATAGAAGACACATTTCTTAAACTTGGACGTTCAACTACACAGGATTAGATTAGCATGTCCTCAAATGTAATGTTTTAATTACTGGAGTATTTTTTAAAACTCTGGAACACTAAAATAAATGCAATATGAATAGAACTTAAGGTTCTTCAAGATGCTTGATTTGTGAATTTAAAGGTCCATTTTTAGGGAAGGAATTGGATTAATTTTAGGAAAGAAACTTTCCATAAGCATTTTAAATGTGTGAACATGTTCCAGTTGAGCCAGGCAGAAGGAAGTTGTTTGGTTGCAGAGCAGAGAGAAACTGCAGCACATGACGTTTCCTGACTGCTGCTTTGCTTCTGCAAGTTTAGACATTTAGGAATAATGTGACAGAGTTACTTTCTGTTCTGCAGAAAACAAGGGAATCAGCATCAAGGCACCAACAAAGCACTGACCATGCAGAGACGCATTAACTGCAGAGCATCTCTGCTTCCATACACCTAAACAAAGTCTGGACAATATGGCTGACAAACGCGATGGAAGGGTTTCATATCGGTCATATTGATGATTATTATTTGTTGTTTCAAATATCTGAAATACTGCTACCTTCTATCCAGTTTAGCCTGCAGGCTGTTGCTAGGTAACCAGAGCGTGAGCGCGTTGCTAGGCAACCAGAGAGCGAGTTAGTGCCACCAACCTTTCTTAACCAGCTATGAGCAGCTGAAGTCTTTCCTGTGCCTACATCTCCCAGAATGCCGTGCAGTTCTGGATCAGTTTTGTAAATTTATTGATTATTCTATCAGTTATCTATTGATATTGATCACGTGTCTTTCTCAATATTTTTTGTGATTGATTTTATTATTGAGCTTTACCAAAACAACGCAGTTCTTTAATATTAAATGCAAAACTACATGTTTTCTTTGTCCATTATTTTAAGTTCATTTAATATATTTTCAAATTTATTCATATTTCCTGAAACTTTTATGGACCAAGCAGTAAAACTAACCACGTTTGGGGTTTTTAAAATGTCATTAATTGGACTTTGTTATGAAAACAATAAATCTGAATTCTCATACTAAGAAATTTATCACAATAGATGATAAACGATGCGATAAATACCAAACCCATGACATACAGTTTGGATTATTCCTTTTTTTCTTTAGTTTTTAATCTCTAAGTGTTTTTATGGCGTCAGCAGCATGTTGTGCTGCTGATCCTGCACAGCCTCATGTTGCAGCTTCTTGTTTTGACTGATGATTGTCCCGTTGTCAAGGCGTTAATTAGTCGCCTCATGCTCCACTCCATCACTTCCTCCGGCTCTTTTTTCTCCTGCTCTTTATTATTATTATTGTTATTTTATAAATCTTTTTGTTGTGTAGCCAGCTGCCTCCTGAAAGGCGCTTCTCTTTCCTCTCCTCCTCGTCGTTTCTTCCTCTCCTCATCGTCGTTTCTTCCTCTCCTCATCGTCGTTTCTTCCTCTCCTCATCGTCGTTTCTTCCTCTCCTCATCGTCGTTTCT
>CAEGAE010005749.1:0-59131 GCA_903067095.1 Girardinus metallicus | reverse complement strand
TATCAACATCAGTCCAATTTTTCACATTTGAGCTTCTCTAACAGTTACTTTTCTGTAGCTTAGAAAATTAACCTGTAGCAATAATAGCTCACTTTGTTAACTTGAAGAAAAGTTATACAAAAATCTGAAATTAATTCAATGTAATAATAAAGAGGCAGGATCACAAATAGCCTATCTATTTGTGAGCAGGCTATCATAAAAATGTCTATACTCCAGCTTTCTGTTTCTGTATTCATCTTCAGTCAGTTTCTCACCTTGCACATTTATAGCGTTTGTGTTCATGTTAGCGAAGGGATTTGACTATGAGGAGCCATTTAGGACAAAAACTATGTTTTGTCTCTTACACACTACTAAAAACTCACACAAACACACAAAATATTAAAATTGCACATATATACTATTAAAATGTCACACATACAATTTTTTTTTCTCACACGCATACATAAAAGACTAAGATTGCACATATAAACTAATAAAACTCACCTTTGTATGTGTGAGACATTTTTTGTATGTGAGAGTGATGTCACGGAAGAGGCGGGGCATAATTTGGAGATCAGATCGCGCATGCGTTGATACCACAGTGACGTTAGCTTCAAGTTGGATACTGGAGCTCCACGGTGTAAGCGGCGTTTAGCTCAAGGCTAATCCGATTTATGAACGCTAATTTCGGCCAGCCGTTCTCTCCCGCTCCTTCCTCAAGCGCTCGGCGGTTCACTAAGGTCTGTACTCCGGCGTTAGAGCCGGCTCTAACGCCTTACTCTGGTGTTAGCTTACTCCGGCGTTAGCTTACTCCGGCGTTTGCTTACTCCGGCGTTAGCTTACTCCGGCGTTAGCTCCGCTTCCTCCTCAAGCCCTCGAGGTTCACTTAGAGCCGGAGTAAGCGGCGTTTAGCCCAAGGTTGATCCGATTTATGAACGCTAATTTCGGCCAGCCGTTCTCTACCGCTTCCTCCTCGAGGTTCAGCTAGGCCTTATTCCGGTTCTAAGGCCGCTTACTCCAGCTCTAACGCCGGGGTAAGCCCCAAGTGAACCTTCGACCACTTGAGGAGGGAGCAGGAGAGAACGGCTGGCCGAAATTAGCGTTCATGAATCGGATTAACCTTGAGCTAAACGCCTCTTACACCAACTTGAATCTAATATCCAACTTGAGGCTGACGTCACTGTGGCATCAACGCATGCGCGATCTGATCTCCAAATTATGCCCCGCCTCTTCCGTGACATCACTCTCACACAAACATTGAGTCCCTGTCACACATACAAAAGGTGAGTCTATATTTTATTAGTTTATATGTGCAGGCTTAGTCTTTTATGTATGCGTGTGAGAAAACAAAATTGTATGCGTGTGATATTTTAGTAGTGTGTATGCGCAATTTTAATATTTTGTGTGTGAAGAGAGAAAAATTGTATGCATGTGTGATATTTTAGTAGTGTGTATGTGCAATTTTTGTATTTTCTGTATGCGTGTGAGAAAAATTGCATATGTGTGACATTTTAATAGTATATATGTGCAATTTTAATACTTTGTGTGTGTGTGAGATTTTAGTAGTGTGTGAGAGACAAAACATAGTTTTTGTCCTAAACGGCCCCTCATATTTGACATCTGCACTCGTCACACAGAAACATCAACCAGCTCTGTAACGTCATGATGCGCTTCGCCACTCACTTGTTGCAACTGGGATGATATGAAATTTATTTTCCGGTATTTTCAGTAAAGCTATGCATCTAAAGCACAGCCGCCCGCAGTGTTCCGTCTATCCGTTTATCTGTATAAATAATCCCGCCGTGCTCGTTCCCACTGTTCGGTCCAAACCAGCAGCTCCAGGAGGAGAAAAGCTGCCGTCATTTTAAGATGCTTATTTGTCCCCGGAAAAGGACAAAAACCCGGATATTATCACAACTCAATAAAATCCTCCCAGGCCAAACTTGAAAACTGGACGTTTTGCCGCTAACACTTAGCTTTCGTCAACAACTCAGGCAGAAGTGAGAACGCAAATAAAGTCCCGGCCGGAACACGGTGCGCTAAATAATAAAACATAATACAACGAGGCTTCGAGGCAGATCAGTTTTCCTCAAGGAATTTTAATAACCGAGGTACTCGAGTCACTCGAGGAATCGTTTCAGCCCTAGTTTAAATGTTCTTTCAGATGAATTCATTCAGAGTCCTAAAAATAGCAAACGTGTCCTTTCGGAGAAGTGGTTTTCGAATGAATGAGCAGTTTGAATGTGACAGATTCACCTTTGCTCCCAGAGGTGGAAGTTTTCCAACATGAACAGGTGGAGGCGATGCGAGTCCAAATTACTGAGCAGAGAAGGATCTGGAGCTAAATGAGAGACATAGCTGGCAGAGGAGGAAGCTTTTAAACATAACCTAGAATGTCTTTTCATGTGCTGCTGTCGAAGTATGTACAATCTGTTCACTTTTTAAAGGGGATAATTCACCAGAGGAACGCTTTTCGCTCTCACCGTGAAACTTAATGCTTTGTAATGTTTATTGGTTTTGGAAAAAGTTCTTCATTAAAACATTTTCTTACAGCAACAGTGCTTGACGGCCTCAAAGTTCGTGGCTCATCTCATCAACCAGAACGTGGTAGGTCCTGATTTCTCCTTCCCGTGCTGTCATGCAGTTCGAGTGTCAACGTCCGGCTCTAATGAGGTCGTTTGTGTTTGTGTTGCTTCTCACTCTGCTCCTCCCTCAGGCCCACGAGGTTTTGTGTTTGGAGATGCTCACTCTGCTGCTGGAGCGTCCGACTGACGACAGCGTGGAGGTGGCCATCTCTTTCCTCAAGGAGTGTGGACTCAAACTGACCGAAGTCTCACCCCGTGGAATCAATGGTACACTTCATCAGCAGCTTTTGACATTGTATCATCTGCTTAAATAGGTCAACACAGGTTTAGATATACCAGGGTTCCGACACAGCACAGAATGACATGCCACCTTTTACTTTTCCAGGTCTGGATAAGTAAAAAGAAAATAGTCTGGAAATATTTGCATTTCCAGACTTCATCCATCCGTTAATAATCGGTCCATCCATCCTTCTGTTTTATTATCTCCCATCTATTCTGTAGTTCAACATCCTTTCAATAATTGGTCCATTCATCCATTTGTCCATCCATCCTTCCATCCTCAGTCCATTTGTTTTTCCATTATCGCAAGGCCTGGAAAAGTCAGGAATTTCATTTTTTCACTATTTTTCAGATCTAAAATCTACCATCAATGGCTAAAAGCAGATTGGGAAATGTTTCTGTTTCTAAACTTTTTTTTTCTTTCTCTTCCGTTCTCTGAAAGCTGTGTCCTCCCTTCTCTTTGTTTTTTTCAAACATTCGTTCATCCATTCCTTTTACTTCTTATATCTTTCCTTCCTTCCTTTTTTCCTTTCTCTTGTCTTTTCCCTGCTGCCTATCCTTTTTGTGCTTTGTTTCTTCTATTCTTGTATCCTTTGCACCTTCCATATTTGTGTCGTCCTTTTTTCTCTATCCTTCTTTCAATACTTCCTTCTTTGTGTCCTTCTTTTCTTTAAAAGTCCCTTTTTATTGTGTTCTTTCAGCCTTGCCTCCATCCTTCCTTGTTCACTTCCTTTCTTTCTCTCCTTTTGATCCTCCTTCCCCCCAGCTTCATGTTTTTGCAGATTAATTGTTTAAGGGCAGCAAGTTGTAGAAATATTTCCCCTAAATTTAAAAGCACGTGATTATCTTATCTTGCGTTTTAATGTGAACTTAAACGACTAGGAAGTCTGGGAAAAATATAGAATTTTTAAATGGAAAAATGTATAGGGATCCTGTTATCTGTCCATCTATTGAGCCTTTTTGCTTTCATTTACAGAGTTTTAGTCTTAAAACCTTCTGAATATTTAAAGAAAAAATGTCTGTCTTTCTTGCAGCCATATTCGAGCGTCTCAGGAATATCCTCCATGAATCGTCCATTGACAAAAGGGTCCAGTACATGATCGAGGTGATGTTTGCCATCAGGAAGGATGGTTTCAAAGATCATCCCGTCATCCCTGAAGGCCTGGACCTGGTGGACGAGGACGACCAGTTCACCCACATGCTGCCGCTGGATGACGAGTACAACCCAGAGGATATCCTCAGTAAGACGAAGAGAAAGGGGCTGGGGTAGCTTCATCTAGATGTGTGTGTGTGTGTGTGTGTAAACATTATCGGTGTTTGTGTGTTCATGTAGACGTGTTCAAGTTGGACCCAGACTTCCTAGAGAACGAGGAGAAATACAAAACCATCAAGAGAGGTGAGAGCATCCTTCACTTTGAGGCGCAGACCAGCTCACGGTGGCCTCTGCCGCAGTTTGACCAATCAGCTGTGGCCTTCTGTCAGATATCCTGGATGAAGGCAGCAGCGATTCAGGAGAGGAGGGAGATGGCAGCGACGACGAAGAGGAGGAGGAAGATGAGAACGAGGAAGCGGGAGAAGGTAAGATTAACGAAGAGAAGTCGCGGCCATTTTTAATTAAAGGTTATCCTAACAATGTTGAAATGATACAGATAAGTGTTTTAAATTATTTTGTACTAGTCATTGTTATATTTTTGGGTTTAGGACTTAAGCAGCTGCAGTTTTAAACTCCATATTAAAAGAAAAATGGCTTTGAAAAGAAAATTTAATGACGGCATGGCTTCAATGTTTGTGTATTAAAAAAATGTAAGATTCAGTAGTTTTTGTATCCAATCAGGAAAAAAAAATACTTTGTAGCTTTTTGTGACTGTTGCTCTAAAAGGTAATTTGATCTGGTTTGTTGGGGGAAAAAAACTCCCTCTGGTCCTTATCATAAGAAGCTTTTTGGTCTCAACCATTGAAGAGTTATTAGCTGATCAGAAGTGTATATGTTTTTAAATTTGATTACATTTAGGATGTTTACAACATAAGTGTGTGAATTAGTTTTATTTTTATGATCTTTGCAATATTCTGATAAGCATTGGGTAAAAAACATTTACCGACTAGTCAAACTGCTCTTTCCCTCTCTCCCAGATGAGAAGGTCACCATCTTTGACAAGACAGAGGTCAACCTGGTCGCTTTCAGAAGAACCATTTACCTCGCTATTCAGTCCAGGTACACACACACACGCACACCCCCCCCCACACACACACACAACTTCATATTTCTTCTACAGCTGGGGAATTATCAATTAGTCAAATGTTTGTTTTTTGAAAATTTAATATTTGGAAAATCTGGATTTTTGCTTGAACAATGACCACAGGTCAGAGTGATGTCAGCATCATGCCCAAAGTGTTTTTACAGATTCCATTTACTTGAATTCAAGTATAAGGATAAGGCAATTTTTTTTTTACAAGAATAAAGTCATAATATTACACAAATATTTCAGTCATGGTAAAACGAGAATAAAATCATATGACAACAAAGTCAAAATAATACGAGAATAAATCAATAAATACTACCAGAATAAAGCAAATCTAATAAAGATATTAGGAGGATGAGGTTGTAATTTTATGAGAACTGCCAAAACAAAAAAATTAACTATCCAAACTTCTTTTTTGTTTTTTTACATTAAAATAAATTTTTTGTTTTTATCATAATTTTAAGATGTTCTTTTTTTTTGGTAATATTCTGACTGTATTCTCATAGCCAAGCCCTAATACAGCGTCACACAACTCAAGAATGGTTGATTGAAATAGAAGCCACTTTTTAAAAAATATTTTCTGTAATTTCTAATAAAAAAAATGTGATCTGGTATAAAAACATTGTAATGCAGCAGTGCATTATTACAATTTATTCTTACTACTTATCAGACTGTGTAATAGTTGTCAGGTAGCAGGTGACGCTCCTGGTTTATTTGCCGTTTGTGCAAGCTTTTATCCCCATTTTGTACATGTACGTTACCATTTCATCTCTTCTTATTGTCATATCTTACCTATGTACTTAAACAAATTTTTCTTTGTAGTTAAGTATTTTAGTAAATTATGACGATGCATATGTAAAATTGCTTACATTTCATGTATAATTTTTAGTTCATATCGCCCAGCCCTTTGTATTGACATCCATCCATTTTAGTAACTGTATTTAAACCTAACCCTAAAAAAACAGGGGAGGAGGGTCCACTGCATTGGGCCTGGACTTTGGGCCCCTTAAGTCCCACCTGTCTTCAGAACGTTGATAAATATGCCAGAGAATGTCCTGAACAGAGTAGCTAAACGACTACACACACACACACACACACTAACCCTGCCTCAGAGATGCACATTGGCACAGTTGGTGACTCCGTTTTGTCTCTGGGTGTTGGCAGTTACTCACAGCTCCTGCTATATTTGATTGAGTTGGACGGTTATTTAAGGCTGAGAGAGAGAGTGAGGCTGTTTTTGTGAGAGACAGTTTTAATATAAGACGACTGAAGATAGAGATTTTAGGAGTGCTCTTGCCTCCAGACGTGCTTCTGTAACGCTGTAATGATTGGTGTTTTGGTCACAGTGAATGTCATCTCCTTAATAAATATCCTCACAGAGGTGGCCCTAAACATGCTAGCCTGTGCAGTTACCATGGTTTCCCCAAAGAAGATGTGACAAGTTATAATGAGATGAAGATGAAATACCTACGGAGTTCCATTATTGACACGTTTGCAATTTGGTTTATATGTTGTTATTTTTGCAGCTTGGACTTTGAGGAATGCGCCCACAAACTGATCAAGATGGACTTTCCTGACAGCCAAACAGTAAGTCTATGAACAGAGAAATGCTTGGACGTATCAGTAATATAACCCTCACCATACACCTTTCAAAATCTCTGGATTTATGTGAAAGACAAACACAAAGCAGTCCTTCATCATTGATAGTTGGTTCTTAAAATCATTATACAAATAGAAATCTGATACTTGCGGCATGCAGCTCATCCTTTGATCGGGCAGCAAAGACATTCCCGAAGGGTTTTGTGTTTTTATGTTCAGCAAAAGGCGTTGTGACATTGCCGACGCGAACATGCGCCATTGTTTGTGTTGCACACAAGCATTTGTCTCAAGGGCCAATTCATGCCCTCAAGAGGCTCAGCTCAGCTAAATCAAATAGATGGCTTATTACCAGGTTTGTGTTGAACTTCGTGACATGCTGGGGACGTGGCGTCGCCGTGTTGGAGGGGGGATCGGTCTAAATCATGCAGGACACACTGGCCTGTGGTGATCAGAGCTGGTTGTCCTACTTCTATCCTGCTTAATTGATGGTAATTATGCCTATTATTTGTGTAAAAAGGTTTTGTACAGGGGTTTGACATCCTTCATCCTAGAAATGAAGCTGAATTGGTTTCTTTTTGCTTTTGCTGTCAACCAATCAGCATTAGTTTAACTGAAGAAAAGGGACAGGGCTTTATTTGATCTTTTCTTTCACCCTCCTGTCAAAACAGTTGCTCAGAGAGCTGCTAAACATCATGGCTACATTATGACATCACTCTCTGTCTCCATGCTTCCCTTTATTACTTGACATTCTCTTCACATCAGCAGACTTAGAGGATGAATGATGCCAGAGCACTGTCTGACATCTTACTGTCTGAGGCTTCAGTCTTTTAAGTACTTAAATCCAAAGCCATGTTCTGTAATTGGTGGGGTTACTCTGAATATTCTTTTATCACATTCTAAATCAGTTTTTAGTTTTAGCTTAAAATAAGATTCAAGTTTTATTAAAAATCCACCTTACATTATTTTACTCAATGCAGTGTGAAATCTGCCATCCTTCTGATCGATATATATGCAGACAAATTTACCATATATATTTTTTTATCATTATTATTTATAAATGCCTCTCTATGCTACACAACTATATTTTATGTAGCTTCTTCGGCTAATAGTTTGACCTCCTTTTGTGACTAGTTGTTAAAATCCCCCCCCACCCCCCAAAAAAAAAAGGATTTATGTTTTAATTGACTCCTCAGTCGCATAACTTGCCATCCTTTGTATCTGCAGCTTCATCTGTGTGTGTTGTCCTCGGGTCACATTAGTGTAATGATACTGGCTGGGTTTAGACGTCGATAGTTGCCAGTCAGCAGGGTGTGTCTGACTGTATAATTGTGAGGATAAATTTCTGTGTTGATTGCTTAATGGGCTTTAGACATAAACGGCATCTTTTTTTCTAGACAGTTGGATTGAGTTTAAAGTGTTTAAAAATGGTTGAAGCTGTTTTCTCGTGTGTAATGGCAATTGGTATTAGACTAATTCTCTTCTGGAAATGGTCTAAAGTGAGCCAAAAGATTTCATCTTGAAAAGTAATCAAACTAAACATCTTTTAAAGTTTTTTTTTTTTTTTTTTTACTTCATATCTTAATTATGAATTGAAAACGATTGCCGATGTAAAAATGTGACTCTGTGTTTGTTTATAGAAGTTTAAGTGTGAAAAATCGGCATCAAAGGTGAAGGTTTTAATCTCCATGACAAAGTCGCTAAGTTGGCTACAATGGGCTGACTATTCTTAACCACACATGTGTAGACGTGTCCTACAATCAGTCCTCTGTCATGGCAGAGCAAAAAGGAACAGTGGCTGATTTTTACACGTGTTTTGCAGCAGTAGATAAGATTGGTGGATAAGATTGGCTTCTTACGCAAATATTGTCCAGTTTTTGTCACAAAATTAAGGAAACGGGGGCTGATTACACTGGTCAACAGCCAAAAAATTGTCTGTTTTTACCTGTGTTTTAGGGTAATTTTGATGTGCTGAATCCAAAAATCGCATTGGTTTTTCTCAATTGGGTTAACTTTCTGAACTACGGATGCAACGTGAGCATCAACATGCATGACTTGTTCTCACATATGGAGAATCTGGGATCAGTGAGCAGGAGGAGAGACTCCACCAGGACAGAAAAGAGACAAAAAATTTTACACAATGTAGACAGAACGTTCAATTCACATGTACTTACCCTTATCAGTGTTTATTACTCAATTTACAGAAATCCAAGTTTGCATCATTTAATTAATACACTCTGTCAGAAATTTTTTGTTTTTTTTCTCCTAAAACCTTTTTTTGTGTGACAAATATTAATTAAAATGAACTGATGATGTGACAACAATCTCATCAATTTAGTCAGAAGATTGGATTTCTCATAATCAAATTGGAATAAAAACGTGACCTGATTGAAAAAAATGGAGGTCATTTTTGGATTCAGCGGTGGGAAATAGTCCTAATTCAGCTGAAAAAACAAACTTATTTTTTTATATATTTTTATATACTTTTATATTTTTTGTAACTCCGTGTTGTCAGTGCGCCTCTACTTGCAATGACGCCTTAGAAGGCAGGAATGGTCTTCACCTGTGGGACAGCTGGACAAAGTCTTTGTGCCTAAGGTGAACATTTCCGAGCAGAAATTGTGTTCACCTTATACAATAAACAATGTGATAAATAACATGCTGTTTATTTAGCACTTTTAGGTTCAAAATCTGTCTTGATTTGGTTAATTCTGCATGTTCCAGACCCTAGATTGATTGTTTGCTGAAAGCAGAGAGGAGTGAACACCATGCTGTGTGTTTTTTAGCCGTCTTCTCCGACAGCCGCCCCCTCAGATGCATCTTTACTATCTCAGACTTTGTTTTATACAGAATGTGTTTGAACAAGAGCAAACACCTGCTGTGCTCTGCAATGACTCTCCGCACAAACATTCAGACATGAACGCCGCGTGTTTTTAAGAGAGGTCAGAGCTGTCGGCCTTGTCACTCATCATCAAGCCTGAATCACTCACAACAGCTGCGACACACACTTTCGAAGGCGCTTGTCCACCGACACGCCCTACCCGCTCCTGATGCCTCACGCCACAGTGCCCGCTCAAGTGTTTACCGCACCAGAACCAGGCTGCTATTGAAGCTGTCGCATCAAAGTCAAGAAAAATCAACGTGTCTCCTGTAACCCACATCAGCTGCACAAATAGGCAGCTGATGAATCCTCGTGTGACGCGTAGGACTGCTCCAGTCAGACGGCGTTTTGCCAGCTCTCAGCAGAGTTTTAATTACACATTTAACTACCTGCTTTAGAGTCACAGAACTAAAATCATGCAGTTATCCTTGCAGCAGCGCTCAGAAGTGGGGAGCCAACCTTTGGCAGATATAACTATGCGTGGGACAGATGTTGCCGATGAGAAGGCTATTATCGCGGAATCACATCACAGCAAGCCAGCTGGTTAATACTCTTGTGAAAATTACGGCATAACTGCTTTGTCTAGTTCACATTGCTGCATAAACTCTCTCTCTTTCTCTTTCTGCTTCGGTTTTAGATGTTTTAAGGACCTAAAGATCAGAATCCAGTTTATATATAAAACCAAGACCAATCGGGCGACCTTCGTTCCAGAACATTTCAGTAGTAAAGCAATAAAACCACATCTGTTTGATCAGTTAATGGCAATTTGTAAAGCAGATTGTCTTAAGGAAACCATGTTTCTGCAGTTCCTGCACCCTAAGCCAGGGGTCTCGAACTCCAGTCCTCAAGGGCCGATGTCCCGCAACTTTCAGATGTCTTTCTGCGTCAGCACACCTGACTCCAATATTAACTCATTAGCAGAGCTCTGTAGAGGTTGACTGCATGCTGGTGAGGCATTTCAGCCATTTAATACAAGTTTGTAGGGCCAGGGACACATCTAAAAGTTTTAGGATGTCATCGGCCTTTGTGGACTGGAGTTGGAGACCACTTCAGTAAGCACTTATCTGGCACTTGCAGTACTTTCTAAAGGTTTTTATAATTTAATTCAATAACTATTACGGACCGTTGAGGGTAAAGTAAAAAGTTCTTCAGTTTACTTTGTGTTGGTCTTTCATAATAAATCAAGAAAATTTTGAGTTGATTTATTTTTTTAGGTTCTTTTTGGATCGCACGGCTTGCGGCGCAAACCGTAATAATTTGGGGAACCAACATTGAGAAGGGGAGAAAAATGTATGAAACCCGTCGGATGTCAGACCACTTAACCAGGATGTAAACTATTAGACCAAGATCAAGCATTGTTGCTTTATTTCATTCTTAGTTTCTTTAAAAAGTAGAACGTATTCCCTACATAATTCTTAAAAAAAAATTTTTTGAGGTAAACTTGTACATTTCTTGAAATCCAATAAAAACCTCCTGATTCTTTCATCTAAAGTAAAACTGACTTCAACCGTTGTTCTTGTTGAATTTGCTGTGTGAATGACTTGATCAGACATTGACAATACTCATTCATGTTGATGTGAAACTCTCTTTTGACTGTGCAGGTGTGACGGAAACATATTTGCTCGTATCAACGATGTTTTTTGTGTTTGTGTGAACAGAAAGAGCTGTGTAACATGATCCTGGACTGCTGTGCTCAGCAGAGGACCTACGAAAAGTTCTTCGGTCTGCTTGCAGGGGTGAGACGCCCAATCACCACACTCTGATATTAGTACACTTAAAGTCGTTAAAGGTGTTGAGTAGTTGTTTGATCGAAAAACTACCCATATTCTGTTGTTGCACTAAGTTCATTTTATTGAGAAATTATGCTTGTGTGATACAATAAGCTGGAATAATTGGCATTTATTTTGTAAATATGGTGAAAATACTATTTGTCTATATGCTGATCATAACAAAAAGCAATAAGCACTATGAGCCGAGCTAAAGCAGAAGCACTTGTTGAAGAATATTAGTGAAAAAATGCGTTAACGTGATGGCGTACAGGCATTAAGTTAATAATGTAATTAATGAATTGCAGGCATTAAATCTAAGGGTTAAAACAGAGGCACAAGAAGCCGAAGTGAAAGCAGACACTTCCTTCTGAAGGTGAACGGTCTGCATATTCTTTAGCACGCAAGAGAACATGGCAGAAAAGTTGAAAAAGCCTAGAAGGCTGAATCCATTGACATGAATTGTGTGCACAGTTTTGAATGAAGTAGCTAAAGAAAGGAAAACTACTAACTTTAGTGTATTGTGAAAATGAATGCAAAGTCTATTATATGCTAATAGTTGATAGACAGTTGAAAGTATGCACCTGTAGCTGGTATTCTTATAACATATTATGTGCCAATATCGGTTCTACTAATAACTTGAGCTAACATTAGCATCCTGGCTAACAATGGAAAAGTGATCTGTCATGATAAAATTAGGTTATTTTTATTTTTTCCCTATTCTTCCTGCTATTTTCTCCCAAGGACAAAAGGAAAAGAAAGAAAAAGAAGAACAATTTTGGTAATATTTTTACCTAAGCTAATATGCAACTGTTGGCTAACATGCTACGAATAGCATGCTAGCTTACAGTAGCTTACACAGTCTGCTAAACTAGCAGCTTGTATGCCATTCTTAGCTATGTTATTAACATTAGCATTTATAGCTAACATGCTAACTTCACACTTTCTTTGGGAAAATGTTGTATAATTATTTCTGGTTAAGACGCATATGACTCAGTTATGTTTGCATAAAAAATTAGAACCTTGACATTTATTAAGCTGTGTTTGTGTGTTGTCCGTATATTTTCAGAGGTTCTGTCTATTGAAGAAGGAGTACATGGAGAGCTTCGAGGCCATATTTTCTGAGCAGTACGACACAATCCACCGACTGGAGACCAACAAACTGAGGAACGTGGCCCGACTGTTCGCTCATCTGCTCTACACAGACTCCGTGCCGTGGAGTGTAAGGACACACAGTCCGGTTTCAACACACATCAGAAGGTCCATCTTGGTCTGAGTGAAACCAGTAGTGACATTTTCTTTTTGTTTTAAATGAATGCTGATCAGGTGTTGGAGTGTATCCGAATGAGTGAGGAGACCACAACATCATCTAGCAGGATTTTTGTGAAAATCCTGTTTCAGGAGCTCTGCGCCTACATGGGCCTCCCAAAACTCAACCAGCGGCTCAAAGACCCGTACGAACACACACATACACACCCTCACTCACTCACGCACAGTTCAGTGTCTGAATAGAGGAACATAGTTTCTGTCCAATTGTAGAGATAAACAGATTAAACTATGACAATATGTGCCTCATTGTTTTAATAAATAATTCATTTTTTAAGGGGAGATGTTGGTCAGTTTCAGAAACCTGAGAGTAACAAGACACAGCATGAATATCTTTGCAATTTATGACTGCTTTAATGTTTCTGTTCCAGAAAATATATGAATATAATTATAGTTCATGTTCTAATGTTTGTTTTGCAGAACCCTGCAAACTTTCTTTGAGGGTCTTTTTCCTCGTGATAACCCCAGAAACACTCGCTTTGCCATCAACTTCTTCACCTCCATTGGACTGGGAGGCTTGACGTAAGTTACATAAACCCGCTGAGGCCAGGTTCTCATGTCTCACTTTATCTGTGCGTGGGATCGTTAATCGTTTCGCATAATTTTTGCCGTCAGCGAGTAAATCTTGCGCAAACTTTCTCTCTCAGCGACGAGTTGAGGGAACACCTGAAGAACGCACCAAAGATGATCATGACTCAAAACCAGGAAGTTGAATCGTCTGACTCGTCTGACTCGTCGTCGTCAGACTCTTCCTCTTCCGATTCCTCCAGCGAATCAGATTCTGACTCCTCCTCCAGCAGCAGCAGCAGCAGTTCAGGTACATCAGGCTAGACTTTGTTTCCAGATGTTGATTTCTGCCAGCATCTCCCCTCCAAACCCGCATTTAACGGGTCCTACGGTTAAGTAAAGGTCAGTGGTTGCATAAAGTATAAAGACGTCTCCTCAGTGCCTGAAAAGTAATTCATACCTCATAAAATGCTGCATATTTTTTTATGTCACGACCACAAACTTGAAGTATTTTTACTACAATAGATTTATTTGACAGTCTTAACACAAAGTGAGACTTGGTTTTCAAATTTATTTTACAAATAAGCTTTGTTTTAATGGAGCGCTGTTGAATCTGTTTTTGGAAAATGGAAAGGATTAATCTGAACATATCTGCATGGCAAAATATGGTGGTGGATGTATTTGTTGGGAAGCAACACAAATTTAAGCCACAATTTAAATATTTTTGCTCCTGTTGTATTTCTGCTTCACAGTTACGTGTTACTGACTCATAAAATCCCACTCCAGTAAAATGCAGTGTGCGGGTGTGACGTGACAAAAGTTCATGTTTTCAGGAGGTCTGAGTTGTTTTTCAAGGCTCTCTAAATGAAAGAAAATTGGATTATTAAAATATGAAGTCTCTACCAGAGTTGTACCTATTCACATTATTCAGAAATGAGTCTGGAACTACAATTTCATAAACAAATAAAAAGTTTATCAATAGAATTTAGCATTTTAGTGCAGATGTGAAGATTTTGTCACTGGTCTCTGTAGATTCTTCTTCTTCTGTTCATTAAAACTTTGCATTTACGCAGTTCATTTGCACTTTTAAATTTGTCATCTTTGCACAGATATTTGACTAAAACATTTTTCTTTATTGATCTAACTTTCTAAACTTTTTTTTTTTTTTTTTTTTTTTTTTCTGACAATTATTGTTCTTCAGGCTGATGCATCTTTTATTTCCCTGCTTCATTTCTGCTGTAAAAGACAGTGGAGCTGAAAACTTGTTTTCCGAGTCATTAGTTTCTCTTCCCTGCATGGCTGCGAAACGCATTAAAAAAGCCTGTGGGTTAAACAGATTACAGAGAGACTTTTAGAGCTGATTCTACGGAACGAGGATGGGTTGAGAACCTGCTGCAGCCTGATTGCAGACATAAAATCCTGCTGATCAGGTCCATTATGCAGCCGAAGCTGCAGTTGTTATGCATGTGTGGAGCAACAAATTTATTGGGCTTGCATATTGTTCTTAGAATAAAGTCACGTCATTTGGATGTTTCTTACCAAATGATAATTTACACACTAAACCTTTTATTCTTGGGTAGAATCTGTTATAATTCCTCTCCTTGTTTTGTCTTCCAGATTTTGACAGCAAACACAAGAAAAAGAAGAGAAAGGGACGCGTTGAAGAGAAGAAGAAAGGAAAGGACAAGAAGAAGAAGGAGAAAGTGGACAAGAGGCAAAAAGGAGGCAGGAGCGACAACGACAATGACGTCGAGAAGCAGGCGAAGAAGGACAGGAGGGACCGTGAGCGTGAATTGGACGAGTGCGCACGCGGGGACGCCCGGGGACGAAGGCGTGAAGACAGGTCTGAGGAAGAGGAGCGGCAGGAGGAGGAGGGCAGGAGACGAAAAGTGGACAGACAAAGAGATAATGACACTGAAAGAGACAGAGGAAAAGAAGGGGACAGAGGGAGAGACAGGGAGCGAGGGAGAGAGAGAGAGTATGAAGACAAGAGAGAGAGGGAGAGAGAGAGAGACAGGAACAGAGAGAGGGAGGGGAGGAGGAGATGAAGTGATGGACTGATGACTGACAGACGAGGGGAAGCTTCCCTCCTTCTCTCCTGTCATCCTTCTTTACCCCCTGCTGACTTTATACTGTCATAACCTCGGACCGTCGTTTCCCCTTCAGCCTGTTTTCTATTGTTGATTTTTGATGTTTATAAAATCAGGAAAAAAAACATTAAAGTTGCTGTAGATGTTTTTGATTAATTTTGTTTCAAATTTCTTTGACTCTTAATTGTTGTCACTGTTAGGATTGATCCATTCAGTCTAGGGTTGATGGGACTGATGCTGCGTTCCAGTTGCACTCAGAACTGGTAAATTCCAACTTCCCAGTCTGAAAAATCAACTGGAATGCTCTCAGATTTGAACATTGGGAACCTGGGAGCAACTCTGACTCATGACCCCCAATAACAATTTGTGAGGCAGACTCTGTGTTTCAGTATGGCCGTTCCTCTCATTAACCGTAGTAAGATGGAAATATGTCGATTTTCAAGCCGTGTAAAAGTGTGCCTAAAATGAGTGCTACATGTTGTGCCAGCAACTCTTAACTGAACTAATTAAAAGGGGTGTTGGCTTATGGAAAGTAAAACTTAAACAATACTTACGGGCGTCGCCATATTGAAATTCAAACTTAAGTAGAACGCTGTTACCTTGGGTCTGACGTTAAACCCAGCTCAGAGTTACGACTTCCTAGATAACTCAAACGCAGCTTAATTGACATGAAGCCAGTTCCACCCCATGCGGACGTAGAGCAAACCTCTGACAAATTGTTATGACACCAGTCACAGAGGTAGTGGAACTGGGTGCAATGCATTACCCGAGACATTTTTTTGAGTAATTTTTGCTTCATCAGCCAACATTGAGGTGAAGACGACAGCCGAGAATATTTTCTGAGTCCTACATCAGCTCGGTAAGGTTATTTGCAGGAAACAATGGAGAAATCAACATTAAAGCCCAAGTCTTTCGCAGCCAGAGGAAGAATGAGGGGCACAAAGACTCAATTGGATGTGAGTGTGAAAGCTGTGTTGGACGCATTTTGTACATGGAAAGCAGGTGAGTAATGACTTAAATACTAGCTTGTAAATGGTAGCATAAAAGGTGCTTGAATGTAAATACCACAGTTACTGCAGCACGTGTTTTCATGCTACCATAGAGCTACCATTGGACTGTACACAAATAAAATCAAGCATACCTTTACTTACTGATCTTTGATTTGACTAACAATAAGCGTCGTTATGACAAAGTATGGGATGTTTACTACCTTTGTGCATGTGGTATTTCCCGTTGATCACAGTTTCAATCAACGACATGAGGCCGGCTCCAGGCCTTGATCCATTTCTTGCATTATTCCAGACTCCGTTTGGGTTTTGGAAATGTACACGCTCTGGGTAACAGCTGTCGGGAATGCATGTTCCCCCCTGACAGCGTTGGACAATGATTGTCTACTATTTTCCTTGAAGTCTCTGCAGCGTGTAAGCAGCAAAGTTGATGGGGGTTCAGTTCCTCTAGATAAGGGGCGTATACTTTGGGACAAATTGCAAAAACCAATTGGTCAGTTGCTGACAAACTCGTATGATATGAAGTGACAACACCAGGACCTGCAGATGAGAGGTAAAAAGTAAAGCTCTTATGATGTTTTGTCCCCATCGTCCCCCTAAATAAAGTTCAGTGCAACCAATTCCCTTTCGAAGCCCCATAAATAGTAAACAACACCCACTTGTGTTTGATTTTTTGTCTTTATGAAGACAAATTCCACTGGTGGCAGCATCATGGTGTGGGAATGCTTTTGTTTGTCTACTGCATTTTCTTTTGAATTCTGGTATTTATAAAAATGTTTAGAGGCATGTCTGGTTCATAAATGTTAATGTGCACCCAAATCAATTCATCTTTTTTGTAAAAATATGTTATTTTTATAAATAACTAAGAGTCAAACCAAACTCATAATGCAAATGGTTAATAAATACAAACTATCTGTAAGTTTCATGGAAATGTTGCAGGCTTCGTTCCTTTTTCCTTTTTTGTTTCCTCCGAAGTTGCAGTCATGACAGCATGCTTTTTTGTTGTCAGTTCATGATTAATGGGTGTCATTTCATCGATTGTTGTCGAGATGGAATTTTATACACATGATACATAATTTAAAGTGAAAATCTCTGGATTTCATTTTATAGCGAGTTGTAAATGTGTTCTGGGGATAAATTAATCTTAAGGTTTTTCTAAATTGTGAAGGGTTTCTAAACGGCTACAGCTGTTGTTCAGCTGGTCGTCCGCAGTGCTTGACCTTGGAAAAATGTTTGATGAAACAGATCTTGGGTTGATGCCTAAAAACAAGAGATACAGTTGGTGCAATGACTGGATCCAAGAGAGCAAACATCAAACCCCAGAAAAGCAGAATGTTCCCTTCATCACCTTAGAGAGGTTTCTGTTTAGAAATTTTTCAATTGACTCATCTTCATTTTAAGAACTGACAAGTTCAGATGCTATTGTTAATATCTTTTATGTATTTCTAGAAACAATCAACTTTGAAATGTCTCTTTTTTACTTCTTTTTCACATTTCTGAACTCATAAACTCAATAGCTGCTCAATAAAAGGAAAACTATCAGAACTCCATGCATTTTTTTTCTATCACCCAGAAGCATCTCATCTCAGAAAGCGTTACCAATCTCTGAACAATTACTAAATTATTCTGATGAAACCTTTCAGACTGAGGATTCATCTCTGCAGATTCTACCCCTGCTTTGCAAGATACAACTTATTATTAAAGGGATTTATGCACTTTGTAGTTAAGACATCCTCAATACCTTTCAATAATCACATTAGAAATCCACTTTATCCGCCCATAAAGTGGATTTGAGCCAACAAACACTGAAATCGTGCAGTCAGTTCGACATTGCTTGTTTTCCTCTGTACTGGCTTCCTCCTTGCATCGTCCGTGGAACGCATTCACACCATCGACAAGTCCTTGTTGTTCAGCACGTAATTTGTTAATGTGATAACGCTTGAGCAGCTTTAGTGTCAGTCTAAATAGGAGAACATTTGTATCCTCATTAAGGCTACCCCTGTTGCTTGTCATCTGCACAACGGCGGTCATGAAAAACAGTTTTTGACAGGTTATTTGTCATGTTTTCTGTTGAATCGGAGCAGATGCCTGTTTCGATTGCCTGTCGGCATCAAAACCTGAATTGAATAAATGAGGAAAAACAAAGTTAATTATAGTGTTGGTCAGACTCTGGCTTCCATTCTACCCTCTAAAATTATACTTTTCTCGTTGCCTCAATTTGTGCACTCAAAACAGAAAAGATTAGGGTCTAAATATGTCTGAGAAGTACCCACCAAACTGGAATCAGGTCGCCACTGTTTTTATCTGTCTCCGTTTTCTTACTGGTTTTACACGAGTCTCTACCAGTTGCCAGTGCCTCTCTCACATATATCTTTGTCCAACCTTGATGTTCAAGGTGAGATCAGAAGAAGAGTGTGTGTGTGTGTGTGGGGGGGGGGGGGGGGGCGTGTGTGTGCACAAGTGGGTCATTTCAGAGCCGCACAGCGATTGGCTGCATGTCCTCAGGAACAGAAGGATGGGATTGGTTTGCCGCTATACAGCAAACACAGGAACGGATCCACGGGGACCTGTGAGCTGTGAGGAATTCTGGGAAACTACAGGGAGGCCCTGCAATGTAAGAGATACTGCATAGAGAGGAGGAGAGAGCTGGGAGTGGACTCCTTCTTTCTACAGCCAGTTAAAAATGTTACAGCCCAATTCAGTAATCACAAATCCTTTACTCCTGCAGGATCCAAAGCATTAGCTAAGTAGGAGTAATGTAAAACACACTGGAAACTCAAAACTTTGCATACATGATTAGTGTTTAATTGTTTTACATTTGAAACATCATCATCAAATTTATTTATTTGGTAGATCTAACAAGTGGATGGATTTATCTCAACCTTAAACCTTTTATTTTGGATCTCTCCCTCCTTTAAATCGAGCCATGATGTGTTGCATTTTGAGATCATGTTGTCAGACAGCTTCTACTTTAACTTAAGACTGTTAGTAATCAGGGCTTGTAAATTTAACTTAACTGACCATTAAATGTGGTTAATAGCAGTTAATCAATGGATACCTTATTTTGTCAAATTGGTTTGGATACATTTTGAGTAAAGAGTTCAATTAAATCCTGATTTTTAGCTTGCATATTGCATCTACTTCGGTTATCTGTGTCTCATGTTACATTGTTTTGATGAGCTGCAGCATGAAAGTGTGACAAAAAAAGTCAGAAGAAATCTCTAAGGTGGCAAATGCTTTTTTTCATTGCACTGTATGTCTGAGTTTGATTTTTGTTGTTCTGTTAATTAAAAAAAGCCCAACTTGTATATATTTTTTTTAAACTTCTGAGGAACCAAATGGTCAGAGTCAAATTCCCTGTGTTCATTAGTGTTTTCTGCCAAAAACAACAACAAAAAGAAAAATCAGAAAGACCAAACCAACAGGAAGCCTGTCTCCCAGCACTTCCTGACTTTACTTTCCTTCTCCTGCAGCTGCTTGTTAGTTTATGACGAAGACAACTATGTAAAAATTGCAATTATATAAAAACATATGAGGCGAAGCCCTAAAACAGCTGGCAACTCCATGTTATCTGTGCTGCACACCTTACTACTTGTAGGCATGGATTAATATACAGTTGATGCTTCAGTCACTAGCGAGGCTGGTTGATTATAAAATGTAGCAGAGCTGCAATATGAGAAATGTTTCCAGATTAAATACGAAATTATATGTTCTTTAGGTTTCTAAATAAAATAATAAAATACCAACTTTAAAGCCAAACTAAGGGCAAAACCTGATTTGAAACCTTTTTTTTTATTATTATTTGTAATCCTTTCCAGCTTATAATGGTAAATTACTGAGTAAATAACAGCTTTATGTAAATAAGTGAGTAATTCTGATGTGATTAAACATGTTCTAAAAATCCTCAACTCCCATCTGCCAAATTGGTTGCGTAAGGAATGAAGCATAGCAAATGCTACATCTATTTTAGTGATTGTGTAATCAGGCAGCCCCCTCACTAAAGCGATGTTAGTTAAACGGTTCGTTTTCTTTCTCGACATAAACAGCCACATGAAGGATAGAGCGAGGGGTCACAGAAAAAAAGAGAAAAGAGGTCAGAGCTCGGCTTAAGTAGAGGAAACTGATGCAGGTTGGCATAAAGTGGATTTTCATAAATAAGCAGCCAAAAGAGCTGCTATCAACACCTCAGCGTGAAATGTTGAGCCTGTCTGGCTCAACATTTCACGAAAAGTGTCCGTTGAAAAGTGAGGAATCTATTCTCTCTAGGACAAATAAATCAATCCACCCTGAGATACGCAGAAGTTCAATTTTTTGCCAAATCTGCCTCTGATAAATCCACTGATGTAAATAAATGTTTTTTAGAAATCGCATGCCGAATGAGTTGGGGGGTAAAGAGGAGCAGCGTGTTAAACACATGCGTGCTCTCTCATTAGTAGTCCTTTCACACAGATTTGAAAATTGCATTTTTCCTTTGAGAACCAGCGAGAACCTTTGAGAAATAGCGCTGATGCATGTTGGGGTGCAGCCCTGTAGACACAGATCACAGTTAGAGCAGCACCACTTTTTTTTCTTTAAAAAATAGTTCATTTCAACATTCAAATTGTTCTTTTGAGATGTCACATCATTCTGTACTGCCTTAAAACAAATAATCTGACTTATTTATCACTCGCTTTGTCCTTAAAGCGGGAATGTTCACCTCCGTTAAAGGATGCTAGGCTAGCTGGTATTAACAGTACAGTTATTGAGAACTATGGATTCGGTTTTTCAGACAGATGATTCTGAGATTACAAGGAATCCACTGGTTCAAAGTATGTTTTGGTCAGTCACTGGGAATAGGGCTAAAACATACAAGCAGCTGTTACTGCAATCTCAGTAAACTCTGTCAAAGGATTGGTAAAAATAACTTTCATGTTGGTTCATTTATGATTGTAATTAATCATAAGTTAAATATGATTAATTAATTAATGAAAGTTCTGCTGATATTGTTTTAGTTCAGTGCTGCTCGTCTGTCTGCTCAGAGATATTAGAAGTTAGTCTTCCCATCGGTCGCTAATCGAGTTCATCTCCATTTCTTACCTGGTACCTTGTTTTTAAGCAGCACAAAAAAAAATGAATGTCGTCGATCTCAACTTCTCCTGTTCACTGATTGGACAGGTTGAAATTCTACTGGAGGAATCCAAGTCAATGGGAGAAAGTTCAGACGGAGCAGAGAAGGCAGATGAGAATCGAGTGGAATTGAGTAGGAAGGCGATGGCCAGGCTAAAATCGACCTGGGTCAACTCACCTTCTGTCTGCTTCCTTCTGACCCCAATGAAGACCACAAGCAACAACGCATGGCTTACTTGACATATTTGTTTTCTCAACACTACTGGTGCTGTTTGAGCTGTTATTCTCTTGCTGCTGAGCTTTGCCACAGAAAGACGCTTCCACAAGACATTGAAAAATCAAGCCGGCCGGCGTGTACGCACCAAGATAATCTCAGATAAATGATCAAATAACTCCTTGCTTTGTAGTAATTCCACAAAAAGTTTAGACAGGGATTAAAGACTGAAGTCATATTATCAGTTAAGTCTCAATCTTTCCTTGGATTTAATTTACTCAGATTGCCTTATCACCCAGACAGCAACAGTTGTGCTATTAAGCTGAGCGATCCTGCTGTCCAGTCAAATCTGTAACCTGAAATATCTGCCAAGAAGAAGAACACCAGTGGCTTGACTGCTGGTATAATTAAACTGTCTTTCTCTTCTTTGGGTTGCAGGTTTATTCTTCCAGACTCAGAACGGTAAAGCGCTCTGTTCTGTTCAGGGGTCTGAATAATAACCACGGCTCACGTCGATCTCTCTCTTGAGCCACGTTGTTTTATTTTGAGGTAAGGCTCAAAAAAATCTTGAAACATCTGTGCCACGTGCAGCTAAAAGCAAATGTTAAAGAGGATATACTTTAATATTTTTATATGAAATATATCTAAAATAAAGTGGGAACAAAACACATGCATAATGCAACGGTTTTAGAGAAACCGACTCCATAAATATTTTATTTCAGCTTTCAGGTGAACATTTTAAGATGATCAGATCATTTGAACATCGGACTAATGTCATTTTTAAAGACTTGTTTAGGAAAATGAAACAAAAAAAGACATTTTTTTTTAAATTTGGTAAATCTACTACTGATTCAGTTTACATAAATGTTACTGTGTCTATCGCAGACATAGAAATCTGAATGAAATATTTCATAAATACTTTTCAATCATTCAAGTTTTAAAAGGATTTTTCCCCACAGTGAGCTTTCCAGTAAATGTGTAACTGGGATCAATTCAATTCAACAATATTTTATTAATGCCAGAGAGAAATTCAATGTTGCTGCAACTCGTATAGAAATTTCTTCCAGAAGTTGTTGTAGATGCTGATGTTTGTGGGCAGAACGGATCTACTGTAGTGATGTATATTAGAGCGGACCTGAAGAATCCATCATACATTATAAGGATGTATGATTAATATGTCATAAGCATTTCATTATTAACCAGCTCAGTTAACACAAAGCAAATCAAGATGAAATATCTGAAAAGAAACATTTATATTTTAGGAATTAAATTCTTGCTGCTAATTTTGCATGTGAACTAAACTCCACAGCGTTTTCTTTAAATTCAACTTTCTGAGGCCACACTTTCTGCCTCTCCATGTTTCCCTTCACTGTCGCAGTTTTCAGCAACAAAAACATCCATTAAAACAGACCTTGGTAAGTGCATCTGCAGTTAAATCCTGGTTTCTAAAGAGAAATCTGTTTTGTTCTGACTCACTCATGCGGGGAATTTTACCATTATTCACTTCACTTAATACCTTAATGTTAAAACTCGTTGCTAACGCGCCTATTTTTCATGTCGAATTTGATGGCTTTCAGTTTAGAAGCTGCAGGTTCTCATGGTTAACAATGTTTACTGACAAGATGGGTAAATTAAAAAAGAAAAAAGAAAAAGATCAGAATCTTAAATGTTCATGAAGGAAAAAAAAGCTTCCTTACTATGACAAAAAACTAAAAATAGTTTGTTGTGGTCCTTATTAGAAGATGTTACATGTTTAATAGCCTTTCTACTTTTCTTCTGCAGATAGTCGAGGATTTGACTCTGCAACAGAAAAGGAGAAAATATACTTTTTCCAGTTTTTAATTTCTCTCCTTCAAACAAAATTACACTTTTTTTCAAACATATCTTCATAATTGGAGAGTTGTTTTATTGACACTAAAGATAGTTTTCTCTGTGATGGCTCTTGAATCTAGAAATCGTCACTAAACCCCGTTTTTTTATAGCAAATATTCATAGAGATCCTCCTGGGGATCCACAAGACCTCCTGTTTCCAGCAGCCACAGAATTACTTCTGGAATCTAACATAAAGCCAGATTATGCAACCTGAGGGTCAGTCGGAGTGAAGTGGCACAGCAGAGACCACCCAGCAATCCCACTCAGAAACCAGAAGGAAAGTAAGATGATCCCTCATTATGACACCTCCTCCAGAAAACTGAGTTGGTTGACTGTAAACACAAAAAGATGATGAAAAACACAGTGCGCTCCAGCCTGTATTTACAGCTTTCAGCGACAAACAGTAGAGTTCACCCACAGCGTACGCGAAATTTGTATTTTTCCTTACATACTTATCCACTTGTACAGTTGCGTGTGCGTGTTTGTCTCTCTAAATACTCTATATGTCCCCGTTTCTATTTGTTGAGCGCGTTAGTGAAGGCGGGGGTCAGACATGCGCAGTGCGGAGGCAGCGTGCAGCGGAGAGCGCGCGACTCTCTCCGGCTCCGACAGAGTCCCAGAGTGTCCGGATACCTGAAGGATGACGGGCTGACTGACTGATGGCTGCTCGGCCACAGTGCGCGCGGAACCTACGGGCTGGAGACGCTGGTCGGTTCAGGATCGATCAAAAGTGACCGACCGGGCAGCTGGTTTAGTGTGAGAGCGGAGTTGAGCGCTTTAGACCAACAGGACTCTACTTTCTTCATCCATCCATCACCTCTTCTTTATCCGGTAAGGCACCTGGCTCCTTCTTTTCCCAATGATAGCTCTTCTATCGCTCCACCTCTTTTCTTTTCTGAGTTAGTTGAAGATTTTAATGTGAGCCGAGCCCTTGCAGCTGCTGCTGTTTTATAACCCCACAGTATGATACTGCCGTATTCTTATCCATATTATTTGTCAGTTAATAAAGTCATTTTGTCGCCTGTTTCCCATTTGATATATATTCCTTCTAACTGGAATGATTAGTTTGATGATGTGCTCCTTTTGTCCTTTGAAGCGGCCAGGAGTGAAATAATCCCTTTAATTTGTTTAAATGGTCACTTCTTGTGCTCATTATACATACATTTATTTAGATTTTAAGTATTACCAGCGTATGTAGTTTAACATTTTATGAGAAACTACGAGCAAAGGTAAGCAGTTAATTTCAAAAGCTAAATGCAAAGCTTTTTTTTTCTTCTTTTTTTTTTTTTTTTTTGCTTCTGTCAATGTGTTTTGCTGATTAAACAAAACTACTCTGTTTTGGCAGAATAACAAGAACTTGCATTCTCATTGTAGACTTGCATATTTTTGCTTTCTTGCTTTTGGAATCCAAAACTAACAAAAGGTTTTGCGTTTATTTTGGAAAAATGCCATAAATATACAAAAGTGAATGACGTTCAGGTCACACTCTAAAAACGTCAAGGTAAAAGACATACCATCCCAGTTCTGGGTCAGATACATGCATAGTTAGGCATTTCATACAACAGGGTCGTGTTGTGGGTTTGACCCTGCAGCCTAGGTTCTGTTTTCAACCCATAAAATGGGCTAAGAGGTCAAATGTGAAGGGTGGGTTAAGAAAGGAACCAGTTGCCCAGAAAAATAAAAATGCAATGTTTGTGTTAAAACGAATGATGTTCATCCATTGATAATTTTTTAACACATTGAAAGGGATTGTTGTATCTGTCTGCAGCAGTTAGAGGCAAGGCACCTTGGTTGACCTTTCCAGAGTGTGTTGACCATCACAGGGCAACACAGAAACACACGACACCCTGCCACATATTTCTAGTTCGTGCCACAAAGTTGGAGGTGCAGTCTCACATAATGAAAAAAAATAATTGCAAAGTCAGCAGTCTACATATTCTGCTTTTGGCTCTTGAAAGCTATAGACATTGTTATGGCATATCTCGTTTGTTGCTAACTTATTTGGAAAATGACTTCTTTAATAATCACGCAGCCCAGCGTAGTTGTGTAAATCCTAATTCACACTTTTTACTCCACTTCGCTGTCTGTAAAAGTCATTTTTTATCTACCTGTACCCGCCCACTAGGATATGCTAGGGGGTATCTGTCTATGTACCGTTTTTTTCGGACAATAAGCCGCTACTTTTTTCCCACTTTTTGAACCAAGCGGCTTATAGCCCGGTGCGGCTTTTCTGTCGATTTTTCTTCGACCGCCAGGGGGCGCTTTAGCAGAAAATGAATCATTGGAAGTCAAAATTGGAAATCAAAGAAGAAAGTGCTAATTTTCATTTAGAACAAGCACATGCTAGCAGCAGAAATGTTTTCAAACTCATATGATGCAGCTTTTAAGCGAAAGGCTGTCGATCTGGCAGTACAGGAGGGAAATAGAGCCGCTGCACGTAAGTAAGCTCGGCGTGAACGAAACCATGGTTCGGCTTTGGAGACGGAGGGCTGCGTCCTTTAGAAATTCAGCAGATTTATTAGGACGCAGCCCTCTGCTGCCCTCTGCTGGGTTCTTATGGAAAACCGAGAACGGCGGAAATATGTACGTTTCCAGTTTTTTTTTTTTTTTTCAAAAAATTTATAGGTGCAGCTATAGTATGGTGCGCTCTGTAGTCCGGAAAATACGGTAATCACATTGCATTTGGCTTAAGCAGATAGTCCAGCAGTATTTTTGTGTGCTGCAGAATTAAGAAAATATGGTCATTTGGAACATCTGGATGGATAAATTGTCTTCTGTTTATTTAATTTTGAAAGATTTTTTCTTCTTTGTGTGCGCAAACTTTAGGAAGTTAAAATAAAAATAAAGTTTTACGGTCAAAGCAAAGCATTAACTATTTTCACCATGTAAATGCTACGACTGAAAGTTCGATATAATTTAGCTCATTTTAAAAATATAACAAATATCAGTGCAAATGCAAGTGAACTCTATCTAAAACTCTAAAACGCTGCACTTTCTTTATTCCTTTTAGCTTTTAACTAGCAGACACACAAAGGTCGTTACAATTAGAAAATCAAATACAAATAGACTTTGCAATGTTACATCAACCCTACTTCTTTGAAAATTGTGCAATAAAATGTTGCATGATTTTCACTAAATATAAAAGAGTCTTCTCATCTCATTTCCGTTCTCATTATACGTCAGATGTAATAACTCTTTGGTGTATCCATTAAACATGAGGAGACTTCAGAAAATGTTCAAATGTAGATGTAATTTATTCTCATCAATGATTCTAACATATCTCTTGTGTGTATTGAACGCACTTCATTATTGATATGAAGTCCAGTACTATGCTCCCCTCCCACACACACACACACACCCACACACAAAGACACACTCCTGTCAAAGCTGGCAAACTGGTCCTTTCCTTTCCTTTTTTTTGCCTTTCCTTTCTTTTTTCTTTTTCCTTTCCTTTTTTCTTTTCCTTTCCTTTTTTTCTTTTCTCTTCCTTTCCTTTTTTCTTTTCCTTTCCTTTTTTTCTTTTCTCTTCCTTTCCTTTTTTCTTTTCCTTTCCTTTTTTTCTTTTCCTTTCCTTGTTTTCTTTTCCTTTCCTTTTTTTCTTTTCTTTTCCTCTCTTCCCTTTCCTTTTTATTTCTTCCGTTCTTTTCATTTCCTTTCCTGTCCTTTCCTTTTGTTTTCTTACCTTTCCTTCCTCTTTACTTTCTTTTTATTTACTTTACTTTTATTTCCTTTCCTTTTTCAAATACATTGAAGTCTTTCTTTCACTGCACCATCCCTTCCTCTTTGTTCCTCGCCTATTGCCTTCCTTCCTCAGCTCTGCATTTTTTTCTCACTTACCTTCTACAGTTTTTCTCCTTTGTGTCCCATGTGAAACGAACCGGACATCAATCACTCTGTCCTTTTTACCCTTCCTACCTTTCCTTTTGTTCCCTCCATCACTCCATGCTGCCTTCAGTGCTTCAGTCTTTTTCCTGCTGTGCTGCTGCTCTTTGATTGGATGTTTAGACCTTTTCACAGTTTGTGTCAGAGTTTCCTTTTTCTAATTAGAACTTTTCACCTTGATTAAAGGAGAAGTCCTCTGTTTCAGAAAGAGAGAAGGGGAACCTATAGTTTTGGGCAGGAGTAAGTTAACGATCAACGGTTCTGTTAGAAATACATTATAAGAGACTAGTTCTTCTCTTTCTGCTGATTTATTTTGTAAGTCCAGGTTTACACAACATTTCCAAAAACTTCTAAAATAAATTGTGTTTACACAACAGTGGAATGAAAAGTCAAATAGCGATCGAAACAATGTAGTTTGCATTCCACGCCTGTAGGAGGCGATGAAGCTTTGTGTACTTTCTGATACGGCGTCGTGTTTTTGTAACCCTTTGCTTGTACAGAGGTGTGCATTCGATCCTGTGCATGTTATGCATCTTTGCCAATGTCTTAAACGACGCACCATGAGCAGATTCTGTTTTATCATGCCTAATAATCTGAAGAGGTACAGCAGCACAGGCAGAACACAGAGGTTGTTGTTGTTGTTGTTGCGCTGTGAATGAGTAAAAACCTCACTTGACTGACTTCACCGATCCAAATGTTTTCGGTTCGCCTTTACACGGACATGCTTGGCTAACGTTTGTGCTCCTGTCCGGCCAGGATGCTGTTACCAGGTAAACAAAAGGCCAATACACAACTAAACACTTGCTTCTTGTTCTGGCATGTTGGTATTTTTTCCCTTCCTATTTCCACTTTGATTTTGTACCCAAAAAGCAGGCCAGTGCTCATACTACTACCGATAAGCTCTGAATACCATTATTTTCAACATGACATAGGCAAATTAGACCTTTAAAGCGGTGTTAAAAATACATAACTTCACGCAGCTGTTACTGGTGCTGACAAAAGTTTGACTTAAGTTACACATAAGTACATATGTCATCTACTGAAACGGTCCCAGAGTCTGAATGAACCACTTGAACAACTTGGCCTTTGCAACCGCAAAAAGAAAGACCATGCAAGAATAAGGAAAAAAAAATATCAACATGAATGATGCTGTGATCTCTCAGAGCCAGTGTTGTTCTAAGGTAGGGCTTTGGTTGTATAAACACATTGTTTTTACTTTTAATACTGCAGATTAATCTGCCCATTGAATTAGAAAAACAACTGGCTGTTAGATAAATAAATAAATCGGCCATTAAGCTGTTGGTGAGTGGTAATGCTCTACAAGATGGCATTATTTTATGGCATCCCAACCTGCTGATATACGGCATTAAATCATTGCCAGACAATAATACCCAAATGTTGGAGATTAACCTGCTATGAGACTTTTCCTCGACCTTTAGGTCCATTTTTAACTGACAGACTGCACATAAAAGGTCGGGTCTAAAATCCCAATAAGAAGCTTTTACAATTTTACAGTATAGGTAGATATGTCCTTCTGTAACACGCTTGCTCTTTTTTTTCCGCCTCCACATAAATCAATTTTTATCTATTTATAGCTTATGACAGCATTCCTACACACAGTGTCTGCATGTGTGTTGTTGTGTGCCAGGACTCCAACAGTGGGCAGATTGAGAAGCAGCATGTTGTTACGTCAGGGCAGATTAGTTTGGAAACCTGCAGGGAGCACAAACACACACCCACACCCCTACACCCCCCCCCACACACACACACACGCCCCTACATGCAAAAACAAAATAAAATCACACACACAAACAGTTGTTTCTATTCTGAAGCTCCTGATTTGAGTGCCTGTTTGTGTGGACAGACTGCAGCAGGCAGGTGTAATGAGCTCAGATAACAACTCTCTTCTTGTCTTGTTTGAACAGATACTCCACATCTGTCTTTAATTGAAAGCAATATTTCACACAGTTGCAGTGTTTTTTTTTCTTCTTCTTTCATTTCGAACCCAGTGAGACAACAGTTGTTGAGAAGACACTAGCACTTAGCTGTTAGCTTAGCTTAGCATAGCTTTTGGAAACATGGGACTTTGCTGTTAGCTTAATATAGCAATCAAAAACATGGAGTGTATTTTCGCATGGTAATCAGAAACATAAAAGTTAGCTTAGCATATTAATCTTAAACTAATCTGTTTAGCTGTTGGTTTAGTTGTTAGCTTAACATATTGATCAGAAACATGTAGCTTAGCTTAGCAAGATTATCAGAAGAAAATGGTTTTAAAGGGGGAAATTATTTTTTAGCTGTAAATCAGGTTATAATGTCAGACATCAAAAACATACTTGAAGTCTTGCTTTGACTCATTTATGCATGAGGAATCCTTGAATCTCCTGTTGTAAACGTTCATGTTTGTCTTCCTGCTCCTGTAATGCGCCGCCTATTTACCCAAAGCTCCGTGTTGGAGCTTCAGTCCCCAGCTGACCTCCTGCCTCCACAGGCATCAATGCACGGCGTGAAGAAGTGTTTTTGTGATGACGTGCTGGGTGAAGTGTCAGAAAGCGTAGAAGGCTCTTAAAAGGACAAAGGCCAGTTTCAAGGCGTCAGAAATGATGCAAAGTCAAATTTCTGTTAAATTGATTTTGATATATATCGCATTTTTATGCCAACTGATGGTAACATATAGCTTGATTGTGATATGAAATGCCACTATATGCCTTGAAAATACAATTCAATTTCTTTTAACTTAGTATAGTGATCAGAAACATTGGGGTTTTGCTTGACATCAGGGCATCATTCTGACACCAAACAATTACTTGTCGATAATTCAGTAGGCATTATATAAACATAGTTTGTTTCAAAACCCATTTTATTAGCTTAGATCATCATTTTTCTCCATTCATCAACTCAGTGAAGGTTGTCAAAATGCAGCGTCATGTGTTTGATAGGGATGCACGTGCCAATCCATATTTTTCTTGGCCAGATTAATCAAAATCATTTTTTAAAAAAGTGTAGGAACCTTTTTTTTTCATTCAGCTGTCTAGCAGTGTGCAGCAACTTGCAGGGGAGGGACAGTATTGTGTTGCACCATTAACATTTCGTGACATCTCTCATCTCATTTTGAAACCCTAACTTTTTAGAACTTCTCTCTCGCTTGATGCCTGAAACCATCTCATGCCCCATTAAGAGCAATCTCCAAGCTCTATTAAAACCAGCTACCCAGATTCAAGGCTGATGATCTTGCACATCCGCTTTGTGTGAAACAACTTGTTTCCCCTCAAAGGCAGTTTTCTATCACCCTAGCAGGAACACATGGTCCATTGCGGTGCGTGCAGTAGGTAGTTTGCTGGTGCCTACAGTACAGAGCGCTAACAGTGAGCCACTTCATTACTCCCATTCTGTCTGCTGTGATTTATGGAGCTACCTGTGCCCGAGTGTGTATGTCTGCACCTGCTCCCCGTGTTGTCTGAGGATATTTTTAATTAATTGCCTGTCGTGTGATAAAGAGGAATAGATGATAATAATGAAACGTGATCGGGTGATTATTAGGAAAAACAGAATTAGGCTCGATACAAGGTGTGTGTTTGTGATTGTGGGTGAAATTGTTAAAGCAGAAGTTATGAGTTGGTGTGCGTGTGTGTGTGTGCGTGCGCGCGTGTGTGTGTAAATAGGACGGCAGTGATGAAGTGTTTGCTCACGACTCCCGTCTCGGAGGTATTACATACACACACCGAGGTTGTGAAGGTCATAACGACACACACTCCTACACACATTACCTGGAAGGCTACTGAAAGTGGTGAGAAGTTTCACCTGTCTGAAAATGATGTTCAGATCTCACATTTTATCACAAAGCAGCTGAGACTAAATCCCCGTTGCTATGTTCTGGTGTTTGTGTACATAACAGTCGGCTGCTTACTCAGCAGGTTAACACAAAACACAAACAGCAGAAAACTGATGCTGGTCTTGTTCAAACCTTGGTATCGTTTTTTTTTAATCTATTTAGGTTAATTTGTGGTGTTCAGCGAGTAAAACATGACACAATTTCCACTCTTGATCTTATTAGTTATATTTATTTTCTTCTTGTTGGCTATTAATGAGATTTTGTGGCCTGTTGGTGTTCAGCTTCAGTCACAGAGCGAAATGCTGCATGTATGCAGGACTAAATGAGAAAATGTATTGCAACAACATTCGAACCACACACAGGTGAAGCGAAAGTTTCCGCTGACACACTCAACTGGGAAAACCTTACTGCATTACTACTGATGCTACTTTTGATGACTGAGCTAGTGAAGCTACAGAACTGAGCTGCCTCTTTTTAGTCTATTAAAAATTTAAAACAGTAACCTTAAAAGGATGTTTTTAGATCTAGATCAAGTGATACATGAAAATGTATGTAGAGTGCCATAAAAAAACTTTAATCTGTTTTTGCATTCTTATTATATAAGACAGCTCTGGAAAAAAATTAAGAGCCCACTGAAAACCTCCTGGTTATTCCACCAAATATTGATTTCTGAACTCTCCCTGAGTTAAAACACTAGTATTGTTGTTTCTGAATGAATATGAACTTGTTTTCTTTGCATAATTTGAGGTCTGAAAGTACTGCATCTTTTTTGTTATTTTAACCATTTCTCATTTTCTGCAAATAAATGCTAAATGTCAGTAATTCATAGAATAACAGAACAGTATTCATTTTACTCAAACATATGTGTACAAAAAGTAAAATTAGAGAAACTTATAATTTTAAGTGGTCTCTTAATTTTTTCCAGAGTTGTTTATGTTTGAGATTGTCAATCTAAGTTAAATTTCATAGTAAATAACCTGAGGACCAACAAATAGTGGTGTTTTATTTAATAAAGGAAACAAAAACTATCCCAACCAACCTGATCTTGTTTGGAAAAGTAATGCCACTTCATAAATTTACTCTATTGACAGCTCAGTTTCAGTAGTCACCGTCAAACCTTTCTAATCAAGAAGTAATTTAAACAGAACATGTCTGACAACATGAAGTAGGCTAAAGCTTTCACAAAGTAACGCATCACAAGTTACACATCACATGTCACAAGTTAAAGAAAGTTAAGAAACTGACACCTATCAGTCTGAAAAGCTGTTTTTTAGGCTTTGCGACTCCATGTAAATAGTTCGTCATAATTCAGTGTCGTAATTAAGAGTAACTTTCCTGTTTTTAAATTAGTCTGGGCAACTTTTCAACACCTGTAGCTTAAGATTTTGCACATTTAGACTGGCCACAATATGTTGACATTAACGGGAGGTTAAGAAAATATAGATAACTAATATTTCTATCAAGTTTTTATATCGGTGCATCGGTATGAATAAGACTCCAAAGATGAGATATTTTCAAAAACACAATTTAAGATTTGAGAAGATTTTACTTTATAGTGTTTAAGGCACAAAAAGAGTATTTTCATTTGTGAATCATTTCAAATTATATAAAAATATTACACACTAATCCAACTTTAACTCTAAAATGTTGTAGCTATCCTTCTAGATCAATTATCCTCAGATCAATACTGAGGATAATTGTTTGATCATTACTTTTTGCGCGCAGAGTGGGGTTAATCTAGGCAATGAGTGAGTGTTTGGTTGTGTTGGGGGTCACAGTAGGAGAGCGAGGCTGCCCAGGGCATGACTCATGCCAGAACCCCCAATGCTCCCCACTGACAGGATAAGGAGCCCCAGGTTTGGTTGTGGCATCCAAAATCTACCAGATGCAAATATGACCGAGCATCTGTGGGATGTGGCTGGAGAGGCCTAATCCACGGTGACCCCACGCTGACACCCACACCCCTGAGGGACTCCCTGCCAACGCCGCAGTGCTGGGACTTCCCAGTGACCATGACCAAATAGAAAATGTCACATTAAATCATAACTGCAAATTAGAACGTGAATAGCAGCCTGGAGGAAGCGAATGACTGCGGCGACATTGTTTAAGACGTTGTTTCGATAACCTCACACCAACGATTATCCGTCACAACTCACAAAGCGTCTCAAATAAACTGCGTAATGATTAACTTGTGTAGCACCTCCAAATGTATTACTGCCCATTAAAACCTCACAAAGACCATTAAAATTAAGTTATTTTTTTATTGCTGTAATTCTGTACACATATAAAAACACTTTCATTTATTCTCCACCTTGTTAAGTTGAACAGAGTTTCTAGAAACGTTTATTTAGTCGTCTATAAGTTCCTGTTTCCACTATCCCTCTAACTTATTGGCATAAAGTTGCCCATATCTGCAGTCAGAGCAATAATAAGTTTAAAGCTACTGTCATTGTGACAAACAATGCTGGATTAGGAACCACATTTATCTTAACAGCACAAACGGCAGGATGCGAGGAGGAAAAAAAAAACCCTGAAAAACTCCTTGTTGGAGACCTGGAGGATGTTTATGAAATGATACTTGTGCAATAAAGATGAATTTCTTACAAGGTTTTACACATTTGCCTGGAGTGCCAATAAATGTGGAGAGCATGGTAAATACTGCTGGTATTTTTTGGTGCAGTCACACTCAAAGTTCAAAGGGTAACTGTAGTTCTATTGCTGCTTTTTAGAACATTTTGTTGTGTTTTTGTGTAAAACATAAATGGAGAAATGGTTCGTTTGGAAGTCCATTCGCATTATGATTCTGTTTGTCTGCAGAAATTTATGTTTGATGTGATGGATATATAATTCTTTTTTTTTCTTAGACTGTCAATTTAAAGTCTAATAAAACTTTAGACTTTTTATTGGTCTGATGTAATATTCTGATATTTACTGGAATAAATCAGATTTTCAACCAGAACATTGATAATTAATTATAATTATTGATTGTTACTATTGCAATAATTATAATAATTAATTATAATTGATTATAATTTATTTTTATTAATTATAATAATTTTATCACACCTTTCGTGTGGCTCTTATTACTGCAGCTCTGCAACACAGAGAAAGAAAAATAGCTAGGACATTTTTGGTGATAAAATCATGTCATAGCCATATTCATAAATGCTTTCCAAATGAAAGATTTTGCAAAAGTTAGTAGCACAACCGTATGAACATTACAAATCGAGATTTGCACTGGAAACCACATTTCTAGTGACGTAGATTTGTGAAGACATTGTTGTCAAAACACTATCGCCATGTGCTGAAAACAGGAAGTTTGAGTTTTGGAAGAGTTTCTAGCATTGCTTAAATTCTACTTTGATAAAATGGCTAGAATCTGTGTTCATTAATACCTCATGGATGTGTAGAAACCTGAAACTAGATAGGAATTGTTGGGATATTGGCTATTTACTGTATAACAAACAAAACTAAAATGTCTGAATTCCACTTTTAGAGAAAGCCCATAAATACAGTAAATCATGAGAAAGAAAACAAACAAAAAAACAGAAAGAAAAATTAATGCTTATTGCAGACTCAGTGAATAAATTGGAATATCATAGAAAAGTCCATTTAATTCAGGAACTTTATCACTAAGTGAAACACATTTTATAGATTAATGACCCACCAATGGCTATTTGAAAGCCTTTATTTCTGCTATGATTTTGTTTTACTTACAGGTAAAGAAAACATGACATTTAAAATTGGAATATTACCTCAGACCAATAAAAAAAAACATGCTTAAAGGTTGCCAGTTTTAAAAGAAACTTTTAATCTGACAAATGAGCCTCATGTATTGAATATGACAGTATATCGACACAACTTTAGGTCAATCAGGAAGATGAGCAACTTCTTTGCATCAGCAGGAAAAGGACAGAAAAGTTAATCAAGTCAAACACGACGTCACAGTGTTTTAAATGTCAAGGTGATGCCGTTCTTTTAATAGAAACCGAGGAGCGCCTCAGCTGTCAACATGCCGTCCTCTGTGATGTCGCTCTGTCAGCTTCCAGTTTCATTTTGCGCTTTGAAATTCCTTAGTTAGGAGACACTTAAACGTCACACAATGCACGTGTGTGTTTATATGTTTGTCTCACGTTTCTTCTCCCATTAGTTGAGTGGAACAGGTGTTGAATGTTTGATGAGTCAGCATGTTGAGGAGGAAATGATGTCATAGACGTCGTCTCCTCTTTCAGTCTGTGTTGATGCTTTCTTGCTGTGGCGTCAAGTCCTTCACTGCTCCCGCTAAGATGGCTGATTTACACACAAAATGTGGCACCTTTGAAGAGTTTGTTGCCATGCCAACCTGCGATGGACCAGTAGGATGTATTTCACCTTTTCCAGTGACCAGTCAGATATTGTCAACTGGCCTCTGATGCCAAAAATTTGGGATTCGCGCTTAAAACAACATGTTGTTTAATAAAAATAACTTGAAATAGGTCGTGATATTGTAAATTGTGTGAAGAAATTGAGAGACAATAGAGCAATGGCGTTTACGTGTTGCTGAGATGTGCAGGACCAAAGTAAAATCTACAAGAAAACACTCAATGCAGGATTTTCCAACAGGACATTGAAATACAAAAATATATTAGGATTAAAGTTTATGGCTTTATCTGCTTGTCATAATGCAATTAAAAGGTTTTTAAGTTAGTTTTCTATATTCTATCTTATGTTCTGTCTACAGTAAGGAAATATTGAGATAAGACTCAAATTAATAATAATGGAAAAATTAATTTTTTCTTGTCTTCTTTGGGGTCCTAACTTGTAATATTTCATGAGAATCAACAGAACCAAAGAAGGATCAGAACCAAAATAAGTGGATACAGCAAACATAAAATGGTTAAAAAAGCAGGACAAGTTTTAACTAAATTGCACAAGATGATTTTGTATTTGAAGGGATATGTGAGGTGCCTTTGGTTCCCGCTTTGAACTGGGTTATAATTATTGTGCATTTATTATTAAAGTTTCAAAATTAAAGTTGGTGTCTGTTAATAACAACATCTTATTATTATTCGGAAGCTCTGTCCACGCCGGCCGTTCTCTGTTCCAGCTGAACTACATGTAGCTAGAAGAGACGGATGTCACCTCATATCAGTCTCACATCCAAAGGCCCGGCGTTCTAGGAGACCCCTAGAGTGAAAAGTTTTATATAATTTAAGCATTTAATAAATGTGTTCAGAGGAGTGTTAGTGGTAAAGTGCTGCAACAGGAAGCTTTAGACAGCAATGAGACAACAACTATGTACAGCTGCACCTCTTCAGCTGATGGCATCACCATAACATACCAACAGTAAAGAAGATGTTGCACAATGAGACTCAAAATATTAAATTATATCATCAAGATATAACCAGAGTGACAGGAAGACGCTGAACAGAACTAAATCATGGAGAAAATAGAAACAAACTACTAATTACTCACAAAAACAGCAACTGAACACAAGTTCAAAGAATTATAATGTTATAAGAAAGGTAAAGTTCACGTAAAACAACAAAAACAAACGAGAGAAACTTGATAAGTTCTATGTCTGCTCAAACCTTTGTCTATTTGTGCAATGTGGGAGCTTTGAGTTCAACTTCAACTGTCTCAAGAGGTAATTAAGTATTTTAACTCTCCGGTCGTGTTGAGAGACGGGGTTCATCGAACCCCACAGGATTTTATTCTGTGAGCAGTCCAGCGAGGTTGCACTGACCCCATGTGCGGTTTCACAAGTTTATTTTTCTGTGTGTGGTTTCGGGAACTGACGGTCTGACGGGACAGGCTACTCCACTCCCTGCTGTCCAAACATGACACCTGCTGCTCTCCTTCTGAGCGTCACACTAAAACTGCAGAAGGATTAAGGAATTATGGAGACAAAACATAAAAAATGTAACATTTTAACTGTATACTAAAATTCAAATGTATATTGTGAGATTTTAATCCCATTGGTTCTGACCATTTTGTTATTTGATGTTACTGGACTTTTACTTAATAAAGACCCCATCAGTGAATAATATGACAGTGTTCAGTTCCCAAAGTGAACGTTCTCTGGTATTACTCATCTTCTGGTATGTTGAGGTCAGAGGTCAGAGGAATTTCATGAATGCCCAGCAGACGAGTGAGGGGGGTAAATCAGACGACAGGCGCTCAGAAGTGTTCAAGTGGTAATCTCTATTATTAGACCACAGATTATACCAACTGAGCTAAAACTCACACACGCAGACACTAACACACATTTATCTGCGGATTATAATCCCAATCTCACAATCTCCTTCTGGCTTGACCAATCATGTCCTACCAAATCCTACACAGCCTGCTGGGTAACCTAGATGTAGTATGTTGTGTGTGGGGGTGTGTGTGTGTGTGTTACTCAAAAATGTTCAACAAACATTCTTGTAAGTCCTTGTTCAGAGTATTGTCTGCTTGCAAGATATAGATTAAAAAAGTGATGCACTGCGATCTTTCAATTTTCAAATCACAAATATGAAAATAAGTCAGCCATAAGGACCCGCTCACACACAAAAAACTCAGAAAAAAGCAAAGTATTCACTTACTTCAGTTTATGATATGTACAAATGTATTTATCCAATTTTTTTGTTTGCATTTTCACTATAATTAGCTGAATCTGAATCATCATTTATTACAGAAGGACAGACATGTTGTCGTTGTAATCTGCTCTCTGTAATGCTGTAACAAAGATCTAAGTATTGTGTACATATGTTCTTGTTTTAGAATACGACCTGTATGGTTCTTTTTGATCATTTGGATCCAGATTATTTTGTAAGGAACGTCTGACCTAGAATGTTAATTTGATTTCTACATAACTGGTAGACATCATGTAAAAAAAGGGAATCTTAAGAACTATTATACAGCTTGATTTTTTTTTTGAAGGACATATCTTTATTACATAAATCTGCCTAGAAATCGTGATATTGGTAATAGTGACATAATCTACTTTAAAAAAAAGGAAACTTTTTTCCAACACAATGATGGGACAAAGCTCCCCGTTTCTTTTTCTGCCAATGAATTCATTAACAAGTAAAAGGGTTTTTGTTGCATCCTTTGGTTTCTTTGTCCAGAGAGTTCGGTCGTTAGAGCTGAGGGCCCCTTGAGTCTGAGGTGCCTTTGTGAAAACTTCAGTCCTGGATTTTTAAAGAGGAGCAGAGTTTCACCTTGAGCAGTAAGAGTCACATGGTGATGGAGCAGAGCAGCTATTTAAAGACAGGACCGAAGTCACAGTGTCCTAATGTGAAGGTTGGACAGAACAAACCGAATGTGCATCGTTGCCCTCTCTGTGTGTGTTAGGTTTACTCCTACAGCTGAGCTTAAATCATGCAACATCAAATCACCAATGTGAGAATTTGAGATCAAAACAAAAATTCCAGATCATATCTTTTCATTTCAACATGAGCTTTTCTTAGATTTTGGGGAACAATCAAGTCGATATCCTTGACAAAAACAACTGAGATTACTGGGATACATAATATCTTTACATGTTATGGAATCTAAAACGCTCCCTTTCACTTTTTAAAAAAGAGCCTGTTGAATACAAGTTTTAATTTCCAGCAAAAAGAAAAAAAAAAAGAGAAAAGAAACAGGAGTATTTTTAGGTAGCAAATCCCCAAATAAGAGTGAACCAGGTCAACTTTAAAATTTCAAACCTTCTACATTGCTTTAAGGCCTACCTCTGGTAAGATATAGCACTCCTCACTGTCAAAACCCATTTACAGCAACACAGATCCTCTAAAAATAACAACAAAAAGTAATAATGACATTGATGTGTCAACTGCGACAACAATGTGTAAACGTGAAAAAATTACAAAAAAAATGTGTAATATTTGATCTGGATGCCTTGGAAATTAAATTTTGAAATTCACAATTCTCTGTTTCCCTTGCATATAAGTATACTGACAGACGGATGTTTTCTCAGCCAATTTTTGAGTGGGAAAAACAAAAGGACGTGCCATGCAAGCGAAGCAGGTATGTGCTGATATTTTAAGTCAGGAAGTGGCTATCAGAAAATAACTTCCAAACTTGCCCATATCTACAGTCAAAGCACTAATGAAAAGTTTAAAATAATGGAAACTGCGACAAACAAGGCTGCTAGAGGATCAATATTTATTTTACTTGGAAGGATTTTCTGGAAGGTTATAAAAAAAAAGCTGCATTTTCTTCCAACTCCATTACATTAAAAACTGATATGTAAAAAATGGTTGGACTACAGTTTTTAAAAATGAAACAGCTATGAGCTTCCTGAAATACATTACAGATTGTCTAGATACACAGATGATGCAAAAATCCAGAGTTTTTCTTATCTATATGAAACCAGTGCAGACCACAATTTAAGTATTTTTTCTTTTTTTATTTTATTACTATATGTTTTATTATTGTTTTTTATATACGGTACCCTGCATGCACTGTGTTGCTCCTGATAAGCTGCTGCCTACACAGTTTTTTCTTTAATTACATTTCACTTGCCATCTATCAAAACACTCATCTCTGTGTATCAGGCATTCACATGCACACACACCTGCATTGCATTATTTTATGGCTTTAATTGAAGAAGTGTGGATATACATTTCAAAGTTAACGTGTGGATTCTGACTCTTCAAATGACAGCTCACCAAAAATATTCCAATTAGTATGAAAAAACAATAAACGTAACCCTGCTGAAGAAAAAGCAACATATATCAGATATCCTTCCTAATCCTGGACCGTGAGGTACGGAGGGACAAACGCAAAAGGACGGAGACAAAAGGTGGTAAAATAAATCTTAAAAAAAAAAAAAAGATCTCCAGGAACTACGTTTCTGTTAGCATAATACCATCGGATGGAAACACAACCGCTTGAGTCATCTTTTTACTACCAAGAGTTTCTATAGCAACCAACCAACACACAGGATCCTAGACTGTCTGCAGACTTATCTTTCCACCTTTCCACCAGAGTCTCCAAAATTTTAGAAAGAATGACAAATGCTCACTAGATTTGTGGCTAGGTTCATTTCTAAACAAGAAAGAATTACTAAAAAGGTTTCAATATATGCTAAATAAATAGCAACAAAGTTGGTAACTTGATAAGACTCCTTGCTGCTACCCTTTCTGACTGAAAATAGCTAACTTTGAATTTTCACTCAATAGCAAACTCCACACTAAAGAGTGTGGTTGCGTATGTTGTAAACATGTCACGTTCAGTTAACAGAAAAAAGACCCGCTGGTTATGGTCACTGGTTATATTCACCAGGCAATTTCTTAGTGCATCTGATAAAACTGAGTTTGCCAATTTATAAAGTATTTCAAAAAACAGAATCCTTACTGGTAGTTTAGTTTTTTGTGAGGAAACGGCACAAATATCTGAATCTTTGACGTTGCTAAAAACCATGCGTCTCATGAGTATTAAGACTCAATCTTGTTTTCTGTATCGCTGACTGGACGAGGAAGGAGGCATAATTATCTGAATGGAGATCCCTGTTTGTGTCCTCTGAGCGTCTTCAGGTTTCAGCCTCCTGCAGATTCGACTCACACAAACTAGCTGCTTGTTCTTTTAGTGGCCGTGTCACGAGTGAAGAAGACTCTTTGTCTTAAATCCGGCCTGACAGGTGGTTGTTTCTCTGAAAAAAGGCTGCGTAGGTGCATATCTAAGTTTGTGGTTTTAGGTCAGAACTGCTCCAGTTTGCAGGTTATATATAAAAGAATCTGCTCAGATATCACCTGATGAAGCATTTTGAAGGTCATGAACAGCTTGTGTGGAAAGGTGAGACACACATCAACTGGGAGAGAGTAGATTTATTTTGTGGTAGGAAAATATAAAGACTATAATAGATAAAGTCGCATAAATATTTCCGAATATGCAAATTATTTTATTGGTAAAAGAAAATAAAAATTTCAGCAACTTCCTATCTTGGAATCCTACGGGAATACACATCAAACTGTGTCTTGTAGTTTGTCCCAGCATCTCTGCTGCTGTTGGCCGCCGCTCTGCTCAGTTTGCGTGGGTGTGTGCGTGTGTTTGGTCACCAGCTCCAGGCCTCAGGGTGAGCGAGCCACTCTCAGACCCCTCTCTGTCTTGTCACATTTCCATTAGTTTCTTTGTCCTGTCGTTCCCTCAGGTTGATATGTGTGTGTATGTGTGTGTCTTTGTGGACAGCAGTCTCTTTCAGGGAACTGTGCCATACATTAGTGCCCTCTGTCCTTTTATCTTTAACACCAGCAGGATCCAGAGCATTCAGTCTGATTGCCCACTCCTCTGACATAAATACACAGCAGGGAAAGATAAGACATCTAACAAGGAAAGCTGTTTTTCTTTGTGCTCTGTGATTTCCAAATTTTGTTGCTAGGACAATGTTATGGGTGTAACCATGTCCATATTGATCAGCTGTAACATTTCTTATTTTTATGAGTCAATAAATTCAGAAGGCAAAATTAGTGATGCACGGTGCATCGGTATTAACAACGATATCCACCGACCTTAATCATCTTTTAACATGTCGGTATTGGTCGGATAAGTAAAACTGGACTTATATTAATAGCCTATGTTTGTTTCCATGTTGTTGCTGGTCGTTTATGTGAGAGGGATAGATATGCAGTGATGCAATGCAGGATTGCATAGTGTTTAGCTAAAGCAGAAGCAAAGTCAATTGTGTTATTATTTACAGTTGGAAAAGTGTAGGAAAATTTACATACTTATAACATCGATAGATGTAGATAAGGTGCCATAACAGCAATATTAATGTCAGATATCCAATAAAGCGTTACCTCTTATTTATATTTTGCAAAGGCCCACCTTTTGAAAAATATAACCTATATCTTTTCCTGACGTGTTAACTAATACAGTTAAATTTTGATATTCTAAATGCTATAGACAGATTTCTACGTTATTTTTTGTTTGCCACTTTCTGTATGCGGTTGTTTTCTCAGGAGTTTGGCTCCGTAGATTCACTGAAAGGATCTTAAAGGTTCAGCATACCAAGATGTGTTGGACAATTTCATTCAACCAACTTTAATGAAACATTTTGTCCCTTGCTGTTCCAACATGGGGAAGAATTACATAGAATCTTCATGATAGCTGGGATGATTTAGAGAGTGCAAGTGCAAGCTAGGTCTTAACGTCCCACATCAGTGCCTGACCCCACAAATGCGCCTCTGGATAAATAGTCAAAAAATTGCCCGAAGCACATTCAGAGGAGCTAAAACTGCTCAAGCAGCAAAGGACAGGCCGACGTCATATGAAACCCTATGGATTAACGATGGGAGGTGACTGAAAGTCATATGATTGAGACGGCAAACAAGCCAAAACGTCTGGAAAGTGAGTGTATATAGATGACAGACATTGCATAAAAACAGGAAAGCGTCTCTAAGACTATATGTCTATGCTGCATATGTTTGCTTCCACATTCAGAAAAACATTGTCCTAAAGTGTCTTGGTATAAGTTACATCCTGTTTTTAAATGTTAAGCTCGTTTATGTTCTGTCAGCCTACCGAAGCCGGTCAGATAGGCAACCTGTACTTTGTTGTGCCATTCATTTGTCAGAATATAAAGAATTATTCCCCTAAGCGCAACAATTAACACACACACACAAAAATGTTGGAACATAGGTCTGGTGTTCAGAGCGGGTAAAACACTGACTTGTGAGTTTTTTCACACATGTGTTTAAAGGTAACTGAGATATTTGTCGGCACACATTCTTTATGAACTTTAGAGGAATGTAGAGCTGAGGTGAAAGAATTCCTGGATGATGTTAAATGTTCCTGCAGTGCAGTCCAGGACGCCTTCTCGACAGTGTTTGCAGCGAAAAAAAAGAAATCAAGAATTTCCATCGTGTGAGCAAGTTTTGACTGAAATGAGCAGGCGTCAGCTTTGACTCATTCATGCAGCTGTGCTTAATGCACTGATCCCAGTTCTCCTCGTCTGGATTTAGCCGTCAGAGGGTGGCCTGGGATCATCGCCGGGACAGAGGAGATGAACTCTATTTAAGAGTGACATGAAAGAAACTGAGATGAGGCTAAAACTCAGTCAGCTGCTGCTTTGAAGTTACCACTGAGAAGCACCACTGGAAAAGATTTTTCAGCTTTTTCCACCACAGGCAGAAATTACATTGTTGCTTGGCTGTTGTGCATGTAGGCATGCGTGTGTGTGTGGGGGTGGGCGTGGGTGTGTGTGTGTGTGAGATTATAACCCACAGCTGGCCTTTCTGATTACTGACTGCCTGGTCAGCCTGGATTAGACTCACACACAAGACCGAAGGCAAAGGTAAATGCACACATTTCACTTTACTTTAATCCTGAACTCTCTGCTCACAGAGAGTCTTTGTTTAAATCTTTGTGCACGGCAGTGTGTTTCAGCTGCTGTATTTACCTCTGCGGCTGTGTGTGCGCATACTTGTAGGGGTGTCTGTTTGTGTGTGTGTGTGTAATTCCCTGCTCAGTATAGCAGTTATATTTAATCCTTCCACTGCTGAAGCTGATGTCAGCATCAGCTGGCTCTGAGATGGTCTGTGTGCGTGCGTGTGTGGGTGTGTGTGTGCGTGTACAGGTAAGAGCATAAGTGTAGCTAATTCATCATTGTGTCAGATTAACCAGCATCTGCAGAGCTTCTCTAAATGCTAACGACCAGCTGGAATACCTGCATGATAAAAATAACTGAAGGACTGAAATAAATTTGATGTTTCAACTTCATCAGACATTGTTCTGTGTTTTCATGTGCGATTCAAAACGTTTAGGTTTTAGGTAGGCTAAAAATATTGATTCATGGAGTGGCAAAGGGATGCTTAAGCTTGCAGATACAAGGAAACGTTATTAGGTAAAATGACTGTAGCCTCCTGAATGCTCAATTTTGGGTTTTATTATTTATTCTGAGGTTAAATCAATCTGTGAAGCATTCAAGTCTAAATTTCTGAAATCATATTGATTTAATTGTCATTTGTTTCTTCAAAGTTCACTTTTGTTGCACCACTGTACCACGTTTCTGTAAAAGTCGTGAAATGAAAACGCCTCGCTCAGCGTCAGTTTGTGATCTCCAATTTTACAAAAACGTTGACCGGCTGATTCCTTTTTCTTAAAAATAAGAAATGCTTTTTTCTACTTCCTGGGTAAGTGGAATTTAATTTAATATGCAGTAAATCCATGCATGTTATGAGAAAACTGAAACAATTCCATCTTTTATACAAAACAATAAACCAGCTCAAATCTGTTTTTGTATATAAAATTAATCTTCAGAAGATTAAAAACAATTGTTAAAAGATTTTGATGGGTCAAATGAAGCTTCATTACAAACACTACAGGATTTCAATTCAACACCCAAAGACACCAATATTACTGGGAGACTTGATCAAATATTGATAAGTAAATACTTCAGAGTTAACTTGGACTTAGGACAAAAAGCTTCAGACGTGACTTGCTGAATTTCCTGAAGCTTCTTCCTCCTTTTGTGCTTCTTCTAACTTGATTTTCATATGTTCTGTGGTTGCAAAAGAGATCCGATTGCCTTTTCATCACGCTTTGTTTGCAGATGCAATGCTAGCAGATGATTGCTTTTTTCCTTACAACACAAGAATCCTGAAAATATCACTGGGACATCAGGAGCAAGAGCAGCACAAATCTCTTCAGAAAATGAATATATTTCCATCCCGTGTTTGTTTAAACCACCAACTCAGATGTGCCTAGAAATTCAGCTATGCTGCTCGAGGTTCAGTATGACTTTACTTGATTAGATGTTTTGAAATCCAGCCATTCTTCCTGACAAAGCCGTTACATCTCGCACATCCACACAATTCTCAGGTGTTAGTTTGATGGAGTGCACACTCAGCATTTCTTTCTCTAACCTTGTGAACTTCTCCACTGATATACTTTTTTTTTTTTTTACCTGTGGTGTACTTATTTTTGAATATGCTGATCTATTGAAACAGTCTGTCAGTGTAATAGGAACATGTACGCTTCTACAGGGAGTCAACATTGTCCTTGGATGTGGGAACCTGGGCGCCTCCTCGAGAGCTACTTCTTTTTACTTTGCTTTCGCTGCACTAATAGAACTGTTAAACAGCCCTAATGTTTGCTTTTGTTCTCTATTGTGTTTTTTTCTCTACACAATAGAGAAAAAAACAAAACATTGTACTTCCTCCTATATATGCTTTATTTTACTGTTTGCAACAAAGCCTGGAATGGAGAGTCAGTGGAAGTCTGTTGTGCTGCATCCAACTCTCTCACAAATCAATGCTGGGTGGCTCTTGCATCTCCACTACCTGATCAATCACTGTATAATTAAAGTATCTTAACCAATCAGCTTATGGGTTATTTTACTGATCGACAACCTTGGCGAACGATAAGCCTCTCATTTCCTGCAGGGCAGACAAAAAAAAGTTTCCAGAACAACTAGTAAGTTTACTTGTCTGTCATTCACACTGCCTGCAGACATCCTATCTGTCTTTAGGCTGGATTTTGATGCTCTGCGGCTGCTTTGGATTCTGAAACCCCTACAGGCCAATTTACAAACGCAATTGTACGAGCAGAATATTTACAACCAGGGTTTGTATGTCCTTCTACTCTTTCTCAAATGAGTGGCTTTTGAGTGAGCAGTTCAATCATGTGATTGCTTTCTCAAAAAACAAACAGCAAACAAAACTTGAAAATTGTAGAACAATTCGTTTGTAATGTGTAAAGGTTAATAAACCACCAGAAAATTAGTTTTTTAACATGTATGCATGACACGATCGTTGTGTTGAAGGTGAGTGGAGACCGTGCACTTTTAAATGAAAATAACCGAATGCAAGCAAGATAAAGACTTGTGAGAAATATAATTTAAAATCGGCTGGGAAAGGCTTGGGACCCTTTGATAACTGCTTGCAGTTCTAGTTTAAATTTTAAAATTACCTTCAGATTGAATGGGAGGAAGTATACATGTGTGTCCGTCAGCGATCATGTGGCTTGGCAAAGTTGATGGGACGACAGATGGACAGAGTCACGGACTGACCAACACGCACACAGACACACAAATACCCACACGCACATATGTCCACATATGTCACCCTTCTTCTGTCCTCTTACTCATTACTTCATCACTCTCCCTTTGAGGGTTTGTTGCATCCGGTGTCATTCGGTCCGCACTCCCGTCTGTCCTTCTGTCTGCGGATTAGGCGTCCACTCTGTCTCAAAGAGAGCCTTCATTTAGTGTTATTTGGTGTCACCTTCACCCTCGTGTTGTCTTCAGCAGTGGTGTGTCAGATATCACTGTTGCAAATCTGTCAGCGTTGTTTTGTTGTTGTTGCTGTTTTTGTTTTTACCCAATTTATTCTTCATCAACACATGAAAGAATTTGAGATTGAAATGTTGACTTTTCTGTCAGGATGACAGCTGTTTCTCTACCCTTCATGAATTACCAAACATAGAAGCGGTTTTGTTACAGATTTATATATATATTTTTTGCCATTTCCCCTGTTTTTTCTTAGCGATGAAGACGCCACTGAGCCCTTCTCTGCTTCTGGAGAGCAGGCAGATCTTTGCCTTTGGAGGGATGGGTCAGGAGCTAATGGACACACCCACACCTTCAACCCTCCCTCTCCCCGTCCAGCAGACTCCATCCCCAGGTGATTGTTGTGATGCAGGATTAATAGTGCGTTAAATCTCCTGGTACCTCTCCTGCAGCTACACTCACCCCCTCCAACTCCTCCACCTGTGCCCCTGCTGTTTTCCTGCAGGCCAGGGCGGGACATACTCGTTGTGTGAGGTGTGTAACCTGCAGCTGACCTCCGCTGCTCAGGCCCAGCTGCACTACAACGGCAGGTCTCACCTCCGGAGGGTGAAGCAGCTCCAGGCGGGGCAGACACGTCAACAGGCAGCAGGTGGGGTTAGTGCTGCTGGCTGAATTAAGCAGGAATCTCCAGAGTAATCTCCATGTGGGAATGTTGTTGTCATCTTTGGCATCAATAGCAACGCTAGACATAGCGGCAAAAGAATATCACTTGTCAGCTTTTTGTGAGCTCTAGTGGATGTTATCGTCTTTGATTCCAGCTGGAGCTCAGACCAGGTCGCTTCCTCCGGCCGCAGGGTTTAACTGCCAGCCTGCAGGACTGACTCAGACTGCCGGACTGAATCGAGCCCTCGGTGCTTCCAGCACGACTGCAGGTAGGACAAGGGTGGCTCGTTCTGCTACGTCTAGTGTGCTGCGCTTATTGTAACTGTTGACAGATTGATCAGGGAAAAAACTAACCACATTTTTTTGCTTCCATTGTTTTTTAAAAGGAAAGTAGCATTCAGAGGGTGCTAATTAAAAGAAACATGAAGTCTAGTGTGTTAGCAAGACGCCAAGGAGAAAAGAGCTTATAGCTCACACTAATGAAATGACCTCAAAAGCCACATCTCAGATTTTTACAGGATTCCAATTTCATGTTAAATTTTAAAAACAACAGAGAAATTAGAAGCCAAATGTACAAGAGAGATTTCTTTTTGGAATGAATGTGGCAAGATGTCTGGAAAAATCTCTCCACAAGAGAACGAAGATACAAGGATCTGAATTAGAGATGTTTGGCCGTATTTCACAGCCTCATGTTTGGGAATGTGGAGAGCCAAGCAGCAAAGTCAGACAAGTAAGATTATAGCAAGAGCTGTTTTTGTTTTTAATATTTCATACAAGCTTACTGTCATAAAACCGCTAGCAGTGATGAACAGTTCTCCAGTACATTCAAAGAGCACGAGAGTCGTGATGCTCAAACTATCTCACTCAACCAATCACAAGGGCACCTGAATAAGAACAGAATGAAAGTGTGCAATGCTCTGGCCAAAATTCAGACCTCAACTTAATTGAAATGCTAATTTAGATAATAAATACATTTCTGAAAACCTCAATGAGCTCAAACAAGGTTGTAAAGAAGAGCATTCTAAAACTCCTGGAGACTGGAAAAGTCATACTGACAACAACAAAAAACTAGTTTGAGTGAGTGCTGCTAACGGTGGGTCTTCAAGCTATTGACTTGTTGGTTGTGCTTGTTGTTTTCTGAGAGACATGCAGATTTTGGTGGGAAGCAGAGGCAAAATTAAGATTCTGGCTACTGGGTGAAAATGACTTTGGATTTTAGTTAACAGCTGCCGCCCCCTAGGAAAGGTCAGAGAATGTGTTTGTGTGTTTGTCTGTTTTGTTTTCATCTCATGATTGAGTCCAAAACCTGACAGGACACAGTTTATGTTGGATTTTCTGTGAATATGACCCTTTAGAAATCCAAAATGACATTTTTCACAAGTGAAGGTTTGTTTCTAAGAGCCTCATTTGTAACTCCTTTAGGAAATGGGGTCATAGTTCAGGTATTATTTGAACTTTTGAGATGCTAATTATCAGCTCCTAGTTTGTGGTATTCAGATTTTTTTGGGGTTAGTTTAGTTTATTCTAAATTTATTCTATTAGTTTAGCGTATTTGGTGCTGTCTTGGCTTCACTTATTTCTTTTTTTTCTTAGCTTACCTTATTTTCCCATTTTTTTTAATCTTATTTTGTCTTGGTTTAGCCTATTTTAACTTTGCTTATTTTGCATAATTTATGTAGTATTACATTATATTAACTTATTTTTTGTAGATTATTCTGATTTAAATGAGCTATTCTTATCTTTGTGTTTTGTTTTAGTTGAGCTCAGATGAATTTGTCCAGGCTCATTTTAGATTTCCTATTTTTTCTGCTTATACACACTCAAGAAAACAGTTTCTCTACTTGAGTTATGAAGAACCGGACATTTCATACTTCTTGAAGAACTGAAGAGTCTTAATACGTCTCTCCCAATGCATAACATTTTTGACCAATCACATAATTTGTGTCAGACTCCACCCAAGAAAACGGTTCTGCCCTGAATATGTGTCAAACACAATCTATAAGAACTGGAGTTGCCTAAACAGAAGGCCTTAAATCCTGAATAATGCGGCCACATAAATTGGCAACCTATAAAATGAGCATAAATTATTGCAATCTTATATTTTTGTTTTGATAACATCTAAATAATAGTAATACCTAATCTGTTAAAGCGAATTCAGAAAACATTTCTGGAACCATTTAAGTTCTCTAAGTTGATTGAAACCTTGATTTTTATCGACCTTTGCATCCTAAAACAATTACCAGAGCATCCGCCGCTAGAGGACTTGCAGCTGAAGCATATCCCATCCCCCAGCCGTCTTCCGCTCTTTGGTTAGATGTGTCTGGAAGAGCTTCAGAGCATCATCAAAAAGTCAGGCACACTCCCACTGAGTCGAATTGCAGGTCATCAGAGTAAGAACATACTGAGATGTAACGGAGTTAAAGTGGAGCAGGCAGCAGCAGGTCATTGAACTGGGACACGGCTCTGCTATGAAACCGCTCTGACATTTCTGTAACACATTGCTCATGTCTGCATAAGTCCAGTACTGTGTTAATCACAACACAAACCTGCTGTCATGACACCTCCATTATAATATACTGTAGTCTAGAATATTGATAAAAAAAAACAAAACACTACAGAGTTGTATTCACAATTAGCGCTCCTGAAAAATGACGTAGCAATCGTTCTGTGTTGCTTGTTCCTTCAATGAAATTTCTGTATGTGGGATATCGGTGTCAGATAGGAAATCTCACTCTGACACACACACCCTTGTACCTGTGTGCGTGTGTGTGTGTGTGTGTGCAGCAGCTGTAATTACATACTGTGTCTCCATATCAGTGTGCAGGCTACAATAACACCGATTAAAGATTAAATCTCTACAAACACACAGAGGGAGCCAGACTGACTGAGTGTGTCGCTCTCTTTCTGTCTGTCCATTACGAGACACTCTCTGCCATGAAAAGCTCTTTGGCCTGAACTCAGTGCTCCTCCAGGCCAGATGGAGTGTATTTTGTTTGTGGGTGTGTGTGTAGGGGCGTGCGTGTGTGACAATGACCTGCCTAAGCAGCCTATCAGCAGTCAGGTCAGATGACATCACTGCTAATGCACAGATCCATGCTCCAAGAACGGGCCGTCACCTCCGGGGTTCCTCAATCAATAACGTTCACATAATATCCACTAAAATCAGTAACTGCGTACCGATTTATCGTGCGTTGTCTTAATTATAGTAACGCCCAGCTGACTGTATTTTCAGCTGGTTTTAATTTGAACTTTTTTGTAATTGATGTTTTTTGCTGGTTTGAAAACAGGTTATTTTTGCCTGAAGATTGCAACCTCTGAAACACCAAACAAGACTGGGAGGGGAGAGATAAAGGATGATTGTTTGTAATAAGGTTCATCTAAAATAATACATAATGGAAAGTTGATCAAAACAAAGTAGCCTTTAACATTTTTTATTATTATTTGCTGATCTAAAATAGTGATATCAAACTGCATTTCTAGAAGCCTGGAATCCTGCAATTTGAATTAAATTGTCAAAAAATTGTGGTAAGTGGTGGTGAGGGAGAACACAGCAGACCCAGGTAAGAGATGAAAAAATAATGATTTAATGAAAAAACAACACAGCTCAACAGTCCAAGCAACAGGCAGCACAGTGGGCGAGAAACTAAGGTCGATGCTAGTAGCAACTGCAAAAATAAAGACTGCTAACAAGAGCTGCTGATGCCACCACAGGACTAGACAGTTCTACTGTGACGACCACTAAGATGCAACACACCAGGACAAACCAGACAGCTTAGACAAGGATCTGACAAGAGACAGAGACAACAGGTGGGTTTAAATACACAGAGGGTAATCAGGGAACAAGACACACCTGGGAAACAATCAAGGGGCGAGAGACAAGACGTCACAGGGAACTCAAAGAAACAAAACCTAAAAATAAACACAGAAAACTCAAATCCTCACATAAATGGTGAGACTGCCTCACTAGCACGCAGTTTTTAACAAGTTCAGGAGCTAATGTGAGATGTTGTTGGTTTAAAATCTTACATTTGGAGGTCTGTATGCTTAAGGCTCTTATTGTGAAGGCTTTGAGGAAGTTGTGGTTAATTTGCTATGTTTACTGCTTGTTGAACTGCAAAAAAGCCAAAAATAGACTCAGTACTTCGGCTGTGCTCTATCAGACCACTCGCTGCAATGCTTTCTCTTTAAACACGTATTTACTTCAATATAACCACTAGGGGGCAGCAGGGACACTACAAACAAGCATGCTTGACTAATCATGCACGCTTACACACACACACTGATTCAATAATGAGAGAAGTGAATTCCCATGATCCGCATGCTCAGTACAAATAAAAAGCCTCTCCCACATGAGACCAATAACATTTACTGAATCACAGCTTCCGTCTTGATCTGATTTCACCAGCCTGTTTTTCTCCTTTATTCTTGTTTTCTGTCCTTTCTATTTCACCTTCATGCTCTCCCTTTCACCAAAAAACCTCAGAGTTCATGTCTGGAGGCTTGTCATTTTTTTCACACTTTAAAAAGTGTGCTCGCATCTTTTGTTTTTAACGGCCTGTAAGCGAACAGGCTGGCATCAATTAGCTCTCCTTGGTTAATAAAAGTCGGTTTTGCTGCTCCGTTCATTCACTGTTCATAATGAGCTGTGAACTGGACAGATATTAATAGACGCGCATGGCAGCAGTGTGTGTGTTTCTCTCTGTGTGTGTGAGAGACGCAGAGATTGAGCAGGTGTTGATGTGCAGTTTCTGGTTGATGTATTCAGCAGTGTATGAATAGACCGTGCTGACGGATTCTCACACTCATAAGGGCCGTATGGCGATGACAGCAGGCTCAGAGGAGGGGCCTGGGTGATGGTGTACGGTACGACTGAATTTGAACCCCAATTACTTGGTCCACCTGACCCACATTCTGAACCAAAGAACATGTCATACCCGGTTAATGCTAACTAAGACACAGCATAATATGATGACTAAAACATCAAGGACAGGTCAGGTACGATCGGCATCAGCTTCTACGGTCTGCTGGACAAATAAGAAGTACACAACCTCAAGCACCGTCATCAGCCCACCTCCGTTCTCAGGTCCTGAGACTCTAAGTGCTTTCACAGTTGATACCTGTGCCAAAACATTTGGTCTCACATCTGAAACTCTACATTTTGGCCAAATAACATCCCAAATTTTTTGGTAGTTTGATGGTCTATTATGTGAACCGAAGGGACAAAAGTGTAATTTTATGGAAAATGTGGGTCTCTTGGAGTAAAACAAAACAAAAGTGGAGCTTATTGACATATGGTAGTAGTGCGATGTTCTACGACTGCTTTGCAACGACTGGTTGTGTCATGCAAGGCAAGCGAGTTATTAGCCAGTTTGGAAAGCAAATACAATTTTGTTGTTGATCTGATACTCAAAATGAAAGAGGAAAACCGTAAGACATCTGTGCCCAGTTCGTTTCAGATTGATTTACTACGTCAAAAGCTCAACAATCACTTGAACAACTGTGTGTCCAACCAGCACAGGAGCACCTCTAGAGACTGTACTCTCACTATTCATTTTTAAGCTGTACACTTTCAACACAATTCAGAGTACTTCCGTCTGTAGAGATACTCTGACGACTAAGTGTCTTGGGGTGTCTCAAGGATGGACAAGACGCCGAGTACAGAGATCTGGTGGGCCGTTTTGTGGCATGTTGGAGAAACAGTCTTCCTTGTTTGAATGTGAACACTGTTGATGTCAATTTTAGTGGAGCATATTTAAAACTGCGTTTGTTGGACCAAAGTGGGGCAAAATAAACCAAGAAACTAATTAAGCAAATAAACAAAAAATAAAAAAAACAAGTGAAAATGGAGATGATTGTAGATTTCAGAAGGTAGTGGAGGAGTTTGGATATCTTGCTTCTGCCCTGGACAACAGACTGGACAGGAGACGCAACAGAGGGGTCGTCTACAATAAGAGACAGAGCAGGATGCTTGGATCCTTCAAGTTTCACAATAAGATGCTTCAGGTCTTCAGATGTTGTGAAGAGTGTAATGTCTTCTGCCAGTGATTTAAAGTAGTCCAACAAGCTGATGAAGAAGGCTGGTTCTGTTCTGAGGATTGTTCAGAAACAGCTGGAGATGACAGAACATGAAACGAAGAACATTATGGAAAACGTACAACAACAAAGTATCTCCAGCCAGAGGCTTCTTCTGAACCACTGTAATACTGACTGCAGCAGCAGATCCCTCCTAATCACAATTTACAAAAACTTTGAGAAAACTCTGTCTGATAGTCTTGAGTTACAACATTGAATTTTCTTTTGGGATTAACTTTGATTCTGAATTAAACTGAACACTTACAAAGTACCGTAATTGTGTGTGTTTTTTTTTTGTTGTTGTTGTTTGTTTGTTTGTTTTGTTTTATCTGAAACAGGCCACTGGTTGTTTATTTTCCCTTTTTCGTTTTTTTTTTTTTTTCTTCTTCTTTCCAAAAAATGATGCTGTGAAGCGGCGGAGCGCGTGAGCCGCACAGACACAGAGGGAGGGAGGAATAGGGATTTCCATTGAGACAAAGGGGGCTGTCATCACTGCTCACCCTGCATAGCATCACCTCAGCGATTCGCTCCCGCTGCAGACTCGCGCTGTCTCTCCGCGGTTGTCCGTCGCTCGCCCTCTTCTACCCTCCCACACGCGTGTCCCCACGTCCACACGCTCCAGCAGTCAGACGACGAGCCTCCGCTTGTTTGTTTTGGGTTCTCTCGTCGATGGGTTTTAGTTACCGTGGGAGCAGATGAAAGAGCAAAGAGGCAGGAGGTGGAGGCGCTGGAGGAGGTGAGGCAGCTGCCTGACTGTCCGCGATGTGGAGTAGTTTCCAGAGTCGAGGTAGGAAATTCTTCCTGGGTTTATTTTCTCTTTCAGCTCCACATTCGTTGGTTTTCCTGCCTGTGTCTGGCTTCAGCATTTCTTTCGCCGTGTGTGCAGACAGGTGGTGTGTCGGGTTTGTCAGTGTTGCTTTCTTGAAGGAGGGTTGACAATTGCCATAACCCCGTTGTGAACTTTGAACTTAGGTCCACTGTTAAATCATGGGATCAACTCACCTGTTGAAACTGTTGTAAAAACTGAGACATTCTTAACCAGTTAATTATGAGGATTTTAGGATCTTTCTAAAATGGTTATAAGTTAGGGTCAAAATCTTGACACACATCCAACAGAAAGCTGAAATAATCTCCAATGTTTTCTGGTTGGCTGTTTGAAGAAAAGATGTAGTCACAAGTGAAGAAAACTGCTTCTGACAGCAGCCTAAGTGGCAATGTCACGTTATCAGATTTTCCATTAAAAGCAAAGCTAGTTTTTCTTATAATGTTAGCGTTTTTTTTTTTTAAGTAAATTCCAACATGATCTGAATTATTCAATCAGTTAAACTACGAAACGCAAACATTTCTTACTTTAAGAAATGTTTGCGTTTCTGTTCCAGGTCAGCTATCCAAAATGTAGATGGCTCGTCTCTTCATTTTATGATGTTTCTCTTTTAGATATCGACACGGTAGAGGTTGAATTTTTGGTTAGACAACTGTAAAAAATTTGCCTTCATCAAATCTCTGCTGCAAAACACTGCAACACACTGTGCAGCGTTCCATGCTCCGCTTTCCCCCTCCCCTGTGATGATCCCACTGCGTGTGCTTGACCTGGAAACGAGACTCGCTGAGAGAAGACGGATTTCCAGGAATGCCAAGACCAAGAAAAAGAAATGCCTTGGAATCTCTACAGTCATATTTCCACCAGAGTCTTTCCTTTTACCTTCGCTGAAAAGGATCTGCATTCGGTCCTCAATCTGTGGTTTACTTCCAGCCTGTCTCCATGAAATTCCTCTCATTATGGATAGCGTGACAGCTGTGATTACCCACACACTGCTTCTCATCATCGCAGTGCAACATGTGCATTCATGGGACACACCAAAGCACACACTGTGGATTCCCTTGTCCCACTTTCTGTCAGGTTTTATTTAATCTGTCTCAGCAGTGCCCCATGGCACACAACTGTATGTATATAGAAATAAATCCCAGCCGTTTCATCTGCTAGCAAGTCTTAAAATTGCTGCAAAGTCAAGAGCAACAAACTTGTGGAATTTCAAATTGAGCATTTTTGCTGCTTTGTAGACTCCTCTAATTTTACTGCAGACGGCTGCATGTGAATCCTCACCTTTTTGGGTACATTTTGACTCATTTCTTTAACAATTAAAAACACAAAAAACGACTTTGGAAAAGAAAATGATAGTAAATCCCGAATTTAAAAACAAAGAAAATCTACCCTCGTTTTAAGGCGCTGTTCCATCTGTTTCTCTAGTGCCATTGAGAGCCTTTGGTTTCTTTTTCTACCCGTTTCTGCAAAGCTATGACCATTCTCTTGTTCTTAGCCACTTTAAGATGCACTGAAATATTCCCGTCAACCTGACTGATTGAAGTGTTTTGTCTTCTGCACCCCCCTACGCTACTAATCAAGCCCCCTGATTGGCTGCATCAGGTGCGCCATGTGGCCACATCTGACTTGTAAATGTCAGACTGAAGAGAGTCTCTTGCAAAACTCTCTTCAGAGGGATTAAGTCTTTTTGAGACTGCAGTTGTCAGTCTGAGTTGGATTTGGTGCTGAATTTGAATACAAATGCTTCACTGCAGAAATAGTATTTTTGGTCTAGTTTTTAATGCAAATATCTCAGTACATTTTAAATGAGACAAAACTAACTTACCAGTAACTTTTCAGCAAAACATAGGGGCTTCTTTAAATAAATTATTTAATGTTTTTTTTTTTTTTTTTTTTTTTATATTTCATTTATAACATGGGAAAAGTATCTTATTATAAGTGAACTATTGATTTTCTATAAATATTAAGGAATTATTGACTTAAAACAAGCTCCTGTATCTTGCTGCAAAGTTACTTCTGAGTTTTTTTTTGTCTTGTCTTAAGTGTATTAAAATATTTGCACAATCAACTAGACAAAAAAAACAACACTTTTTTTCTGTTTTTGCTCTGTTGTAATAATATTTTTAGGTTTACCTATAAATCTATTTTTTCCTGGCGATCGCAGAATTTTAGGTGCAGCTCTACAGCTGATAAGTGCCATTTATTTAGATAGCTGCAGAAACGGGCCTTTATTTCCCCCAAAGCGTGTTTCAAAGTGACACACAAACTCCTCAAGACCTATTCTGTTAGACTGGCTTTGCTTTAACAAGTTTCTAACCCTGTAGCGCATTTAACACGTCATGTTTGATTCAGAATGCCGCATCTGTTTGTTGATCTGATAGAAATGATCTATGTACGCAACCAAAGCTGTTTAATCATAAATGCACCTGCCGACAGTTCAGGTAAAGTTAACGTGTTAATCTTCTTTCACTGCAGATTTGAACACTGCAGTGAAAAAGCTGCTTTGTGTCTAAAATCGTAGTTTGACTCAGGTAAAATCAAGAGTTTCAGGTGCTTTTTAAAAACCATAAACACACACCTGGCTGTCTCCTTCAAGAAGAAAATGATGACCACTTCCCACATGTCATGATGATAAACACTCTGAATGCAAGCACAACTCTAATGTTTTAAGATAGAGGTTTAGTTGATTGTAATACTGGAATATGTTTAATATTTATTGTTTACAAATTTCCAAAACACAAGCAAGGCTTTCATCAGTAAGTGATTAAATGTGGTTTTTCCTTCCCTTAGAGCTTTGCTTATGCTTAAAATAATATACACACAAAGTTCTTTTATTAAAGATTTTAAAAATTTCAAACTATCCAGCTCTTGTCAAAATATGATAAATATCATCTTTAGCCAAGGCAATGAGAACCGTTTGTCACTGGCACAAAGATTTTATACCTCATCCAAACAGTTTCTTTTTCTCTTTGATTATTTATTCAGTCCAATTCAGTTTCAGATATACTTTATTGATCCCAAAGGGAAGTTAAATTGAGTAATGGAGGCTATTTATCAGTGGAAAGAAGAATGGGACTCATTTTGCTGTTGAGGGCATCTTCAGATGACCTTTTTTCTTTTCTTTTTTTTTTTTTTATTAAGTTCAGAATGTAACCAGAGATTAATGTTTAGTTTTATGAACATGAAGAAAAAGATGCTCTGGTCAGGTAAAATGAAGATTAAACCCTTTGAATGCAAAACCTTATGGCCGAAAACCAGCAGTGCACATCACCGTGGAAACAACACCTTCACTGTCACACCTGGTTACGGCACCTCCACGTCGGGATGAAACTTTTCTTCACACAGGAAAAGATTTCGTAAACCATTCTATTCTCTTCCTCTTCAATTTTTTTTTTTTATTATTCAATTATTCACGCCGAAGTTTGTGAATACAGCTCAACAAAAAGTGGAAAAAAAAGTTAAAAATGCGTGAATATTTTCCAGCGACTAATTATTTCGTGGGCAAATGCCTTTTGTCTTGCAAGTTGCCATGTTCTCAGTGACAGGTGAGTTGAAACCGTTAGCAACAGATGGACTCAGTGATTAGATTTTATTACTTTTTTAAAACCCAGAGAATGTCAGGCGCAGACTTTCTAAACGGATGAGATTGAAATCTGTTTGTCTTAGATGTGAACTGTGATGATCCCGAGAACATAAGATTACACTTGAGCTTTTCAACACAAACAGCGACTTTCAACATCACAAAAAACAAAATATTTGTATTTTTCAGTGCCTCTGTGCATCTCTACTGGTTTCCACCGAGTCTCAGACAGGAGGGCTCTTGTCTGCTTTAATCTGCCTGATCGGTCCGCTGGATGCATGTGCATGTGTGTTCTTTTTGGATGAAGAAGGATCTGAATGTGACCTACTTAGAAACACACAGGCTTGTTATGCTAATCTGTGTTTCCCTGCATAATAATAATGCACAGTGATGTCTAATGCTGCTATCAGCAAATCCACCCCTCTTTCTGCGAGACGCAGGCGCTCGCTCTCCCTGCATAAGGAATGTTTAAGAGGCAGATGAAGGCAGTTTGACTGGCTCTCCTCCATCAGGATCACTGGTGGATTAATGTCTGGTCTGTTTCCAGGTTTCATCTGAAGCAGCTTTCAGCGGCTGGAGGATGGTGAAAGTGATACAGGTCACAAACGGGTCCAGTTTTGAGTTTTTTTTAATGACATCAGTGCAGAAAGCAGGGGAGATATTAAGCTCCAACTTTCTTTCTTATTAACAATGGAGGAAGAACTGGATTTCAGTCACGTCCCAATTTGAAGTTGAGCCTGTAGAAAGAGCTCAAAGTGCAGCTGTACTGTCTTCGCCGTCTCCTAGCTATAAAAGTTGCCACAGATTTAGTGATTCATCTCTTTCTCCCAGATCTCAGACATAGAGACTTTAGAGGCTTTTTAGGTTAATGTTAGTCAGGCAAGCTGTGCTTCCTGAGCGTGTCCTGTTTTTTATATTTAGATTTTTTTATACTTTTCTTTTTCCCCCTGGTGAGGTCATGAGTTTTGAATTGCACCTAGATGTTTGTTTTTTTTTAAGTTTCTTACTGCCCAGAAGGAGATATGCATCATTAGCCGTATTACATCACATTTTTCCTAATGTTTGTTCCTTTGCGTCTTCTACTTTGCATTTTTATGGCAAGTGAATGTGACACAAACATAGCAGGGTTATTTTTTTATGTATGGATTGTGTATATATCTATTTATTTTGATATTACAAATGATCCGATTAGAGATTCTAAGACCGATTTTGAATATCCAGTTTTATAAAGAGCCGACCTGCTAATACAGACGTCAGCTGATTCTGATTTCTTTTGAACACCAGTAAGTAACAGCGATTGAAAATCTCATTTAGAGGCAAAATGTGAAGCGACTGCGATGTGAATTGAACTTCTTCTTCTGGGTCGGCGGTCTGTCATTATCTTAAGAAGAAGAGTTCCTGTATCTTGATTGAAGTCATTAGCTGAGTTTCCTTTACAATTGTGCACAAAACTTTGTCAGTTTGTCCGCTAACGTAAATAATAAACAACATTTTGCAACTGTGGTGTTTCCTTTAAATTAAAGACAAAATTAAAATCACAAGTGAACAAGTTGGGCTGCACAGTGGCGCAGTTGGTAGAGCTGTTGCCTTGCAGCAAGAAGGTTCTGGGTTCGATTCCCGGCCCGGGGTCTTTCTGCA